>JAASFO010000442.1:0-21169 GCA_023333815.1 Globisporangium recalcitrans
GAGAGCGGAGAGTCTTGGAGGTCGCTTGCTGTCGCCGCAGCAAAATGGCAAATGAGCGCTTCGTGGAAAGCAGGCGGACAAGCAGGCGGGAGCATTGAGGCTTCTCCTTTCACCGATCCCGCCTCTGAGTTGAAGGACAAGTTTCTGCATTCAGTCAAACGCATTTGCATTCAAGTGCGATCTCAGCCAATCAGAGCGCTGAGCGAGAGTTCGAAGCGATGCGATTGGTGGGAAAGGAGTCGGTCGTTGTTGAAACGCTAGCTGATGATTTTGAGCACTTTTTTCACATTCAGCGCATTCACATTCAGCAGAAGAGTGGTGTGGACCACGCAGGGAAGCACATACATTCCGACAGAAGGATCGAAAGCCTATGAAGCAGCATATTCGGGTGGCGTTCAGTGCAGATTCCGATGTGCAACTTGCTTGCCGCTTGACGAAGAGCCTGTCAAACAGACTAGTCACTCAAGAGGAGCTGCTGGTTGTGCGCTGCTGCGTCTTGAATCACCAAGCACATCTTGCCGTGTCTGTCTCTGCGATCGTCCGCTGCATGCAAGCTCGCTCGCTTCACTCAGAGTTGCTGATTTGTCCGTTGGCGCGACATGCTGCATGTTGCGCCAAGACTTGTGCAATGTTGACTTCTGAGGTTTGGACTGTACCACAAGTCGAGAGATGCTGCGATCTTAAGATCGCATTCCGAGAGACACTTTCCAGAACAGGCGACGCACGCAAGAGATGCCGTCCAGCAAAGAGAGCAGTCGACCCATGAACCTGTCTGGTAGCGACTGCAGTCGCAGTGAGGACCGCTTTCGCTCGCGCGAACAACGCGCCGCCGACAGTGCCTGCCTTTGCATGCGGCGCGCAAAAATGGCGGGAGTCTGGCAAAAGCGCTGTTCCACACTTGAAGCTGGAGGATTGGTTTCTCTCTATAGCTGCTGCGCAGAACTTCTCTGCACAGCGATTGGGTGAAAATGGAAACTGTACTGCAAAGTGGGCTTCTGATTGGCGAACGGGGAGCGAAGGGACAGCTGCTGGCTGACTGGCTGCGGCACAGTCGTCTGCGACAACAGCACAAAAAGCAACCCAGAAGGCAGAAAACATCACTCCAATGCTAAAAGTCAGGTTTGGTTCCTAGCATTTGATTGTGCCAGAGAAAACAGCAGGTTTTCTTGCAGCCTGGATCTATCGAAAGTGGAAATTTCTAGTTTCAAAACACAGAAATGTCTGATTTTGGAAGCGAAGTCATAACTACCTCAAGAAAGAAAGAAAACGCCAGCCAGCCGCAACTGCCCATAAAGAAAGCCAAGCAGCACACATCGCAGAGCAGAGCAAGCAGGCGAGCAAGCGGTATATAAATATTCGCCACCTCCCGTCTATATCGAGAGACAGAAGCAGCAGAAGCAGCAGAGACAGCAGCGCGCAACACAAGCCCGAGGCGCGGTCTATTCTCTGTGTTTGCCCGCACAAGCACACCCACAGTCCGTCCGTCCGCTCGTCGTCCCTGTCGTCGTCGTCGTGCGGTCGTCCCGAGCATCCGAGCAAGCAGCAAGCGTGGCGAAGCGTCAGCAGCGGTCGAGGAAGCGCGTTCGAACTCGCGCTCTCCCAGTCGAACGAGCCCCCAGCAGCCGCACTCCAAGCAGCACAAGCAGCAGTCGATCCGTCAAGGCAGCCACCATAACGGGACCACGTCACTCCGGACGAAGCGCAGATTTTCAACGGATGGGATAAGTTTCGTTCCGATTGCAATTCACACGAGAGGAGGCGACACACTACGTTAGAAGACAGGTCACGGAGCGCCTTTGACACACACGAGAGCAGACGCAGCAGCAAAGCGGACACGGGAACACATTTTACACTCACGCACGCACTCACTCACGATGATCGCGCCGACCAACAAGCCAACGCTCGTGCAGTGGGAGCACCTGTCGTTCGTGATCATGGACGCGCCGAACGACAGCAACCTCCATCTCTACCTGAAGGAGCTCAAGAAGAACAACGTCACGGACCTCGTGCGCGCCTGCGAAGTGACGTACAGCCGCGAGTCCGTCCAAGCCGCGGGCATCAAGGTCCACGAGCTGGAGTTCCCCGACGGCGAGCCCCCTGACGCCGACATCCTCGACAAGTGGCTCGACCTCGTCTCGGATTGCTTCAAGGACAACAAGATCGACTCGAAGACCAACAAATCCATCGCGGTGCACTGCGTCGCGGGTCTTGGACGGTATGCTTTTTGCGCTATAAAATGGAGACCCTGTTCATTGTGCAGAGTCTAACCTGCTCTCTGTGTTTCGCATCCGCAGCGCCCCCGTGCTTGTCGCCATCGCGCTCATCGAGTTCGGGCTCGACCCGATCAACGCTGTGGAGCACATTCGCAAATTCCGCCGCGGCGCGATCAACCTCCGCCAGCTCAAGTACTTGGAGAAGTACCAGCCGCGACGCGGCCACAAGGCCAAGTGCGCCATCATGTGAATCCCAGTAGTAGCGAAAGAGCCTCGTCGACAGAAGAGACAGTCGGCAATGGGAGCAGGGATCGGATCGATCGTCGCCTTTGACGCCTCCTGCTCTGCTTTGAAGCATGTCGCTGTTGCCGATAACACTCGTGGGTTGATTTTTCCTTTTCTAAGCATTCGACTTTACAGCCAAGCCAACACATCCACTCATAAACAAATCTCATCAACAACTTGGAAACTTATCACTCTTCCGTTCTCTCTTTTCGCTCAATACTTGCTCTTCTCACTTGAGCCTTTGGCAGAGAGCGCGAGCTGCAGGAGCGGCACAACCTGCTTCCTCGACGCGCCGGCGTTCCGCTGGCTGAACGCCTGCAGACGCGCGTCCGCGTGCGTGACTGGCAGCTCAAAGCGCTCCAGCTGCAGCGAGCCTTCCTGCCCGAAGAAGCGAACGCACTTGCTCGTCATGCTCTTCTCATTTTCGCTTTCGCCACCTGGCTCGTAGAAGAGCAGCTGGCGTCGGCGCGCGCCGTCCGCGTCGACAAACATCGTCATCACGAGCAGGAACGCGAGCTTGTTCTCCTGCGCGAACGCCTGCAGCTGCTCCGTGAGCTGAGCGCTCGAGTCCGCTTTCTTCACAAACTCGTCGAGGTCGATGAGGATCGCGCTCACGCCGTACACGCCGGCGACTGATGCATCTTCTGGCAGCTGGAACTCTTTGTAGTCGCAGTTCAGACAGTTGCGCACGGAGAACGACGCCCAGTGCGCGGGGTTGAACTTCTCGGCCTGGAGCCACTCGAAGAGCGCCTCTTTCGACGCGAACGCCTCCTTCTCCAGCTCCTTCGCGGCCGCAATGTCGCGCGCAGTCACTTTCTTCGCGCTCGGGTTGAAGTTGATGCTGTCCAGCGCGACGACCGCGAGCAGCAAAGTCGAGGAGAGCGCAAAGAGCTCGTCCTTGCGGCCATGCTCGGCGTTGAATTCGATGATCTTCTCGGCGATGAGCGTGCAGTTGGACGCGACGAGCGCCTGGCCGTCTGCGAATGCGATCTCCCGCACCGACGCTGCAGGGTGTTTGCCCAGATCCATGTGGTGGTCTAAGATCTCCACCACCTGCCCGATCTCGCTCTGCTGCTGTTGCGTCGGCGGCACCATACGCTTCGTGTTGAGCGCGTTGTGGTCCAGCAGCGTCAGCTTCAGCTGCACGCTTCTGCCTTTTCCAAATGCCGCATGCTGCCATGGGAACTCGTCCACGAACAAGATCGCGTCCAGGTCGATCTGCAGCTTGCTGAACAGCGATGACACGTCGCAGCGCAGCACGAGCTCGTCGCGCGGGATCGGCAGCACTGGCACGTACACGTCGGCACGACCCTGCGTGTCGAGCGGCTCGGCGTGGTGCTTGAAGTGCGCGTAGACCAGCGAGCTGACGATCGAGTCTGCGTCGGCGGCTTCGTTCCCGATCACAACATGCACCACCTTTCCATTGCTGGAACTGCTGTCATTGGCCACAACTGCACGCAGACCGTCCTTGGACTGGCGCAGGAAGGCGTTGAACGCACTGACGCTCTTCGCGAGCGCGTCTTCTGTGCCGTCGCGCCACTGGAACGCGGTGGAGGGAGAGCTCATGGCGCGATGTCGTTGAGTGCAGATCTGCTGCCGAATGGCTCGAAGCAACATTGCAAAAGGCACTAGAGCATCGAATTTTGTGTGTCAGACGAAAACCACAAAATCTGCGATTTTCGCGCCATGATTCAGCAGTCAGCGAAAACACAGCGGGAATCTAGCAGAAGGCTGTCGAACGCAAACGACAATCGAGCCTCACTTCACCATCTGCAGCTTCACTTCACCATCTGCAGCAGACTGTCTGTGTGTGGACTATCTATCAGATAGAGACGCGCGCATGAGCTCTTCGTCAGCATCAGCAGCAGAGCAGCAGGCGACGCCGCCGCCGTCGCCGTTGCGCTTCCTGGTCGACGAGGACGAGGACGAGCAGGAGGTCGAGAGCGAGGACGCGCACTCGGACGACTCGGAGTACGTGCCTGGCGTGGCGAGTGGGAAGCAGGGCAAGCGCAAGAAGCAGCTGAAGATAAAGAAGGAGCCCAAGAAGCGATTGCGACAGAGCAGAAGCGCTAGTAAAAGCAGCAGCGACGGGATGAAGGAGACGAAGGCTGCGAGAGGCAGAACCGATGATGGCGCAGACGAGGACGACGAAGAGGAGTACAAGCCAGATGAAGACGCCGATGATGGCGAAGACGATGAGGACGAAGTGGTCGTCGCAGTGGACTCGCCTGTTCGCTCGGTCTCATCGAGTGGCGGCAAGTTCAAGAGTTCCAAGAAGCAGAAGAAAGATGCGAAGAACTGGCTCGACGACGGCTGTGCGGTGACGTTTGCGAAGCGCATTGAGGACTTTAAGCGCGCGATCAAGGAGACGGTGGGCGAAGAGCGCGTGAGCTTCTACAACAACCCGCGGCCTCGGCGGATACGACAAGAGCTGGAAGAGGAAGAAGAGAAGGGTGGAGACGACGAGTTACTGGACGATGGCGAGTTCCACGACGAGGTTGCTGTTCAGGACGACGCTGTAGCAGAAATCGGTGCGACGACCGAGACTGAGGGTGAAGAGCAGTACTACGCACCCGACGACACGATGCAAACGGATTCGGGGCTCGTTGTGCCCAAATACATCTACGAGCACTTGTTTCCGCACCAGAAGGAGTGCTTGGAGTGGCTGCATCATCTGCACGAGCGCAACACTGGCGGGATCCTGGGTGACGAAATGGGGCTGGGGAAGACTGTACAGATCGCAGCGTTTCTAGGCGCGATGCATCACGCGCAACGCGTGCGCACGGTGCTCCTGCTCTGTCCTGCGTCGGTGCTGCTGCAATGGGTGCGCGAGTTCCACAAGTGGTACCCGATGATGCGCGTGGTGCTGCTGCACGGGTCGGGGTCCGGGCTGACGCTCGCTGGAAGAACGTACACCCAGCTGATTCAGGAAGTGCTGGAGGAGGATGGTGACGATGACAGCCCCACGATTGGCAGTGGGGGTGGCGTTGTCATCTCCACGTACGAGAATGTGCGCCAGTACCAGGAGCTGTTCATGGACGTCGAGTGGGACTATGTGGTGCTCGATGAGGGACACCGAATTCGCAACCCGGACGCAGAGATCACACTCGTGTGTAAACAGTTCAGGACTGTGCACCGCATCATCCTCACGGGCACGCCGATCCAGAACCGACTGCGCGAGCTCTGGTCGCTCTTTGACTTCGTGTATCCTGGGAAGCTAGGGACGCTCCCGACTTTTGACGATGAGTTCGTGCTGCCGATCCGCACGGGCGGGTATGCGAACGCGTCCAAGATGCAGGTGCTGATGGCGTACAAGTGCGCGCTCGTGCTGAAGGATCTAATCAACCCGTTCCTGCTGCGACGAACGAAGAAGGAGATCCAGCACGTGACCAAGATGCCCGAGAAGATGGAGCAGATCCTCTTCTGCAGCCTGACTCCGCGGCAGCGAAGCACGTACCAGACGTATCTGAACTCGCCTGAGGTGGCGTCTGTGCTGCGGCGCGACATTCGTCCTTTCCGCGCAATCTCCATTCTGCGGCACATCTGCAACCACCCGGACTTGCTATCAAGCGTTGGCGACCGCGGCGCAGCTGCGTTCAGGACGCTGAGTAGCGAGATCGAAGACTATGGGTCGCCCGAGGGCAGTGGGAAGATGCTGGTGCTGGGCAAGATCCTGTCGTTATGGAAAGAGCAGAGCCATCGCGTGCTGCTCTTCACGCAGACTCGCAAGATGCTCGACATTCTGGAGAGCATGATGGCGCGGCTCGGGTACTGCTTTTGCCGATTGGACGGCACGACGAGCGTCAAGGAGCGGCAGTCGCTGCTGGACGCGTTCAATGCGGACGGGAGCAAGATTTTTATCTTCCTGCTCACGACCCGTGCTGGTGGGATTGGGATCAACCTGATTGGAGCGGACCGCGTCGTGATCTTTGATCCGGACTGGAACCCGTCGACCGACCTGCAAGCTCGCGAGCGCTCGTGGCGACTTGGCCAGACGAAGCAGGTGACAATCTACCGACTCATCACGAGCGGCACGATCGAAGAGAAGATCTACCACCGACAGATTTTCAAGCAGTACCTGACCACGAAAGTGCTGCACGACGCCAAGCGCAAGCGGTGCTTTACCAAACACTCGCTGCGGGATCTCTTCGTGTTGGGCGACGAGAAGGATCAGGGAGCAGAGACGAACGAGTTATTTATTGGAGGGAATGTGGAGAACCCTCTTGAGGCTGCTGTTGTAGCTGATGGTGTGGAGGGTGAGCGTAAAGAGGAAGGCGAGGAGGACGAAGATGACGATGATCAAGTTGAAGATACTGCCGACACTGACGACGACAAAGACGCTGGAACAAATAGCGCCAGTGCAGGCGACAACGACGCGATCCTGAAGAAGCTCTTCGATGGCGAAGGCATCCGAGGCGTGTTCAACCACGATGCAGTCGAGTGCGACGGCGTGCAGAACCAGGAAGCGGACTTGATCGACATGGAGTCGACAAAGATCGCCAAGTCTGCGCTGAGCTCTCTGCGCGCGTCTTGTGCTTTGATCCGCCAGCAGCGAGAGAGTCTGTTCACCCCGACGTGGACAGGTCGCAGCGGCGTGGCTGGCGATCCGTCCCAGCGAGTTGGACGCTTTGGGACCCGCGTGGCAAGAGGTCGGCAGCCGCTCGCTCCAGCGTCATCTTCATCGGCAGCGCCGTCCTCCACCAGTATCCTTGACGGTATGAGACGCAACCGAGTGGCGTCATCTTCGACCCAAAGTGCCAGTCCGTTTGCACAAAAGACGCTCTCGTCAAAGGACATGCTGGCGAAGATCAAGATGCGCAAGAACGGCGTCGCGCCGTCGGCACAGGGGTTCATCAGCAGCCCAGCCCTGAAGAACGGGTTCATGACAGTGGACGAGATGACCAAGCAGCTGCACGCATTCCTCACACCGTCCAAAACCGACCCGCGACGACGCAACGGCGTCACGACCGAAGACATTTTGGAGGCGTTTGCGAACCTCATCGCGCCAAAAGACAAGATGGTCTTCCGCAACCTGCTGAGGGACATGGCCGAGTGCCGCGGACGGAAATGGACGCTGAAGGCGGAGTTTGCAGTCGAGACCTCGTGAGCTATTGCGTTGTGCTGATTTGTAGTTTATAATTGACCAGATATTCATCACCTTCGACTAGAATTTCATCCAACTTTTCAAAACAGAGGAGCGTTTGCTGGCGACGCTACACTAGCGGAGTCGCCGGTGATGCGCAGCAGCTCATGCTCGTTTAGCGCGTCCCGAATGCACGCATGTGTGCAGAAGCAGGTGATCGAAGGTGCTTCAGCGAGGAAGTCTTCATCAAGAGTCAAGACAGATCTTGCATGAGGCTGTTCTTGTAGAGGGAGATGTCTGCACATTTTTGACACTTCTTGAGAATAAAACACGCTTGATTTATATCCCTCTACAAGAGCACCCGAATCTCTCTCTGCAGTGACACGATGTTGTCCTCATTGACTAATCCGCACTAAAGGCAATCCAGAGAGACTGAGAGAGCGAGAGAGAGAGATGGCGCGCGAGTTCCGCTCGTCGCACTCTCGGCGGTCGCGCCACAGCAGGAGCAGGAGCAGGAGCCGCGAGTCCACGCGCAGCAGTCGCGACTCGTCCCGACACAGCAGCAGCAGCAGATCCAGCAGCAGTCGACGCAGCAGTCGCAGTCGCAGCAGAGAGCGCACGTCCGCATCGCGACCGGAGCGTCCGTCGCAGGCGGATTCTCGAGAGGATCGAAAGAGTGCGCTCTTTGGGAATGCGCGTAAAAGAAAGAGTGGCGATGGCGACGACGACCGTCCGCGTGTGTCGCTGCTGGGACTCGACCGACTGGCAGAGGAGAAGCGCAGACAGAACCAGCAACAGGCTGCGGACGACAGCGGCACCAATAACAGCCGCAGCAGCAGCTCTCGACACGAAGAGGAAAGAACGACGGAGCGACGCGACGGATCCTCTCGCAGCCACCGCGACGGCGACAACAGCAGCGCTAGTAGCAACAGTTACGACCGTCGATCCGTCGCGAGTACGCGAAGCACGATGAGCGCGCGCTCTGAGCGATCTGTCGCGCTCAATGCGAGCGAGTGGGACGAGCCCGAGCGTCTGCGCAGTGTATCCTCGAGATCCCCCGACAGATCTTCTCGTAGTCGTGATGACCGGTCGTCATCTTCGTCATCCTCTTTAAGAACGTCCAGCACACAGCGCAGTAGCACTAGAGACAGCAGTAGAGGCGGCAGCGACTGGGACCACCCGACGCCGAGTCCAATGACGCGGTCGGGTTCACGCAGCGACGACGTGGAAGACAGATACGGGTACGCAGCAGAGGACAATGATCGCCAGCGCAGCACTTTCCGTCGTCGCGAAGTGCCAAAGAAGCAGTACGACGACGAGACGGAGGAGGATTTCGACCGGGAGTTCTATCTCAATGACGAAGCCGGTGGCTACGAGATGCACGAAGAGCGTGCGTTCATGGGCAACAAGCAGAAGTTCCGCGAGATGGAGGAGAAGCTGGCGGCGACGCGTGCGCGCGGAGAGACGAAGCTCAAGGGCATGTCGGCGCGCGCCTCGGCACTCAATGTGGACCAGGAGGCGTGGGAGAACAACCGTTTGCTGACCAGTGGTGTGGTCGCAAGCGGGCGTGTGGACACGGAGTTTGACGAGGAGCTGGACGCGCGCGTGCAGATCATGGTGCACAACACGAAGCCGCCGTTCCTGGACGGCCGCGTGTCGTTCACGACGCAGACCGAGATGGTGTCGACCGTGAAGGACCCGACGTCCGACATGGCGGTTTGTGCGCGTAAAGGGAGTCAGTTGGTGCGTGAGGTGCGCGAGAAGCGCGAGCGCTCCAAGATGCGCAAGCGGTTCTGGGAGATCGGCGGCTCGCGCATGGGCGATGCAATCGGTGTGAAGGCTGCCGAGAACTCGGACGAGGAAGACGACGAAGCGAGAAAGAAACAGGAGGTCGGCGGGGACGGCGAAGGCGACGTGAACTACAAAGCCGAGAGCCAATTCTCGAGCCACTTGAAGAAACAGAAAGCGGTGAGCGAGTTTGCCAAGACGCGCACCATCAAGCAGCAGCGCCAGTTTCTGCCCATCTACCAGTGTCGCGACGAGCTCCTGCAGGTGATTCGAGAGAACCAGATCGTCGTGATCGTGGGCGAGACCGGGTCGGGGAAAACCACACAGCTGACCCAGTATCTGCACGAAGAAGGGTACTCCCAGTACGGGATGATCGGATGCACGCAGCCGCGTCGTGTCGCTGCCATGTCGGTCGCGCAGCGTGTGAGCGAAGAGATGGGGGTCGTGCTCGGCGAGGAAGTGGGGTACGCGATCCGCTTCGAAGACTTGACATCGGACAAAACCATTGTGAAGTACATGACTGAGGGCGTGCTGCTTCGCGAGTCGCTGCGAGAGGCGGATCTGGATACGTACTCGGCGGTGATTATGGACGAAGCCCACGAGCGCGCGCTCAACACAGACGTGCTCTTTGGTATCCTCCGCAAGGTTGTGCAGCGCCGAAGCGACTTCAAGCTCATTGTGACCTCTGCGACGCTGGACGCCGACAAGTTTGCGAGTTTCTTTGGCGGCGTCCCCATGTACACGATCCCGGGACGCACGTTCCACGTCGAGACGTACTTCGCCAAGTCGCCGAGCGAGGACTACGTGGACTCGACTGTGAAGCAGGTGATCCAGATCCACCTTTCACACCCTCCAGGCGACATCTTGGTGTTCATGACCGGACAAGAAGACATTGAAGCTACTTGCTACATGCTCGCCGAGCGCATGGGCAAAGTCGACGGCGCGCCACCACTCATGGTACTCCCCATGTACTCGCAGCTGCCTGCCGATCTCCAGGCAAAGATCTTTGACGCGTCGGACATTCGCAAGTGCATCGTGTCGACCAACATTGCCGAGACGTCGCTCACCGTCGACGGTATCAAGTACGTCATTGACTCCGGGTTCTGCAAAGTGAAGGTGTACAACCCGAAGATCGGCATGGACGCGCTGCAGATCAGTCCGATCAGTCAGCAGAACGCAAACCAGCGCGCTGGACGTGCCGGGCGAACTGGACCGGGATTCAGCTACCGGATGTACACGGAGCGCCAGTATGTGAACGAAATGCTCGAGGCGCAGATTCCGGAGATCCAGCGAACGAATTTGGGCTACATCGTGCTGCTTTTGAAGTCGCTCGGGGTGAAAAACCTGCTGGAGTTTGACTTTATGGACCCGCCGCCGCAGGACAACATCACGAACTCCATGTACCAGCTCTGGGTGCTCGGCGCGCTGGACAACACGGGCGAGCTGACGGAGATCGGCAAGAAGATGGTTGTGTTTCCGCTGGACCCGCCGCTGGCAAAGATGCTGCTCTTTAGCGAACAGCTGGGCTGCTCTGCGGAAGTGCTGATCGTCGTGTCGATGCTGTCGGTGCCGAGCGTGTTCTTCCGTCCAAAGGACCGCGAAGAAGAGAGTGACGCGGCGCGCGAGAAGTTCTTCGTGCCGGAGAGCGACCACCTCACGCTGCTGAACGTGTTCAACCAGTGGAAGATGAACCAGTACTCGAGCCAGTGGTGCTCGGACCATTTCATCCACGTCAAGGGGCTGCGCAAGGCGCGAGAGGTGCGCGAGCAGCTCGTGGACATCATGAAGCAGCAGAAAGTGGCGCTGCGGTCGTGCGACGGCTCCTGGGATGTGGTGCGGAAGGCGATTTGCTCGGCGTACTTCTACAACTCGGCGCAGATGAAGGGCATCGGCGAGTACGTGAACATGCTCACGGGCATGCCGTGCAACCTGCACCCGAGCGCCGCGCTGTTTGGTTTGGGGTACACGCCGGACTTTGTGGTCTACCACGAGCTGATCTACACGACGAAGGAGTACATGCAGTGCACGACCGCGGTAGAGGGCGAGTGGCTCGCGGAGCTCGGTCCGATGTTCTTCAGCGTGAAGGAGTCGTACAAGTCGCGGCTGCTCAAGCGCATGAAGGAGCAGGCAGAGGCCAAGAGCATGGAGGAGGAGATGACGACGCTGCTGGAGAACGAGCGCGGCACGGACCTCCTCGTGCGCGACCTGGAGAGCAAGAAGAGCAAGAAGCAGCGCATGAACATGGCGACGCCCGGCCGACGCGACCCGGCGGCGATCGGCAGCGCCGCGCGCACGCCATTGAGGACCCCACGCAGATTTGGCTTTTAGAATATGAGAGAGAGAGATGGCATAGGGAGAATGGGTCACTAACGTTGGCAAGATGCGGCGGCGAGCTCTTCTCCATTTCGTCACACCTGAGAATTCTCATCTGGTGTGAGTATCTCTGAACGAGGTAGAAATCTCATGGAAAACAATAAAGGGCAATAACGAGACAGTGTCGTATCATACAGACACGCTTGTTGCAGCAACGAGCACATTCTGATTTTGATGCACCAAACAAAAGGCACATTGAGTCATGCATCGATACGTGCTTGAATGGTGTCTCTTTGTTAAATAAGTCCTCTCGAGTCTTGTGATTAAATATGAATGTGCTAGTCTCTTCCTGTGCTGATTGTTGCCTCTGTCCAAAGCGCTTGCTTACAACAGGACAAGTTTTCGCGGCGCTTCATGGCGCTTCTCGTGTCGTCCGCCCGGACTCCGAGCGCTCGCGGGACAACGCTCTGCGCGGTGCTCGTTGAGCCACTGCACAACGTGCAGATGGCCGTTGAAGATGGCAAAGTCCATCGCGACGGTCGTGCAGCCTTCCTTGCGGTTGGCGTCCAGCCACTGCAGCACGCGCAGATGGCCGCCAGCGGCAGCGGTGTCCATCGCAGCGGTCGAACAGCCTTCCGAGCGGTTGCGGTGCAGCCACTTGACGATCTCCAGGTGACCGCACGCAGCGGCGCTGTCCATGGCGTGTGTAGTGCATCCCTCGCTGCGGTTCTTGTGGAGCCATTCGAGAATCGCCAGGTTGCCTGCGAACGCCGCCGAGTCCATGACGCTGGCCGAGATCGTGTGCTCTGGTCTGTACGCAGTCAGCCACTGGAGCACGCGCAGGTCGCCTTTATCTGCAGCGACGCGCATGGTCCAGTCCATCTGGCGCTCCGTGATCGCCATCTCTCGGTCTCCGAGTCGCGTGAGCAGGTGCATGTGTCCTTCGCAGGCGGCGCGCGCGACGTCCCAGCACACAGAGTAGTCGATGAACGACTCGATGAGCTCGGGCACGAGACCGCTGGTGAGCGCACCGGGCATGTCGCGCACCACCACCTGGACGCTCGTGAGCACGCTCGTGCGCTTGGCTGTGGCATTGCTGTTGCTGGTCATCGTCGTTGTGTGCTGCTTGCGCTGTGTGATGTGATCGCTCTGCTGCTGCAAAAGTGGAAATGAAGAAGGACGGACGGACGGACGCAAGGCATGCAGCAAGTCGTTTCAAAAAGGCAAACGAGCGCATTCGCTAACGGCAGCTCAAAGGCGAACTGTTTCCCTTTTTCTTCCTTTGCGAAAAGCAACTCCATGCGTCACTCGCGACCTTTCGAGGAAGCCACTATAACAGCAGCTCATGTTCGATCTTGCCCTATCCCTATCCTGCGATCCAAAAAGCAGCAATTTTCAGGAAGAACATCTCAATTTTCAGGAAGAAACAGCAGTTTTGCTCACTTTTCAGGAAGAAACAGCAATAGTTCAGGTGAGAATAATGTCGCTCATGAAGACACTCTTGCGCAGTCATGACAGAGCGGATGAAGAAGACGCGGCGACTCGCTGTCAAAAGGCAGAGGGCTGCGTGCAGAAGAAGAAGGAGAAGAAGAAGGCACTGTTGAAGCTGTGGCACACGAGCTGCTCGCTGTCATCGCTGCGGCATGCAGGACGTCACTCACTCGTCCTCTCTTGCTAAACCATCCCTCACGCATCCAACGCATTAGATTTGATTCATATCGCGTGGCTCACATGCTGAGAAATGGTGGTGCATTGGGTATTGAATAGGTATCGTGGGTAAATATGTCATGACTGCACTCTACAGCAACAGCGCAGTAGTAAATAACAAGCCGTTCGCTTGACGCTTGTAGCTCCTCTTCTACGCCAGCGCGATGGAGAACGAGCCTCGGCGCGAGTTGCTGCGTCGCTCGTAGACGTGGAAGGACGACACGCGGCGCGCGCGGCGCCAGCGTCTCGGTCGCGCAGCGTCCACGTCGTCATCGTCGTCGCTGTCGTCCGCCGCGTACGCTTCGAGCCACTTTACGACGTCCAAGTGGCCGTTGAACAGCGCGAAGCTCACAGCGACAGACGAGCAGCCCTCTCTCCGGTTCACTGCGAGCCACTGCAGCACCTTGAGGTGGCCGCCCGCTGCAGCGCTGTCCATCGCGGCGGTCGTGCATCCCTCCGCACGGTTCGCATGCAGCCACTGGACGATCTCCAGGTGACCGCACGCCGCGGCGCTGTCCATCGCGTGCGTAGAACAGCCTTCGCTGCGGTTCGCGTGCAGCCACTGGACGACCTGCAGGTGTCCGCTGAACGCCGCCGAGTCCATCACGCGCGTCGACACCTGCACATGCGGACGGTACGCAGTCAGCCACTGCAGCGTGCGCACGTCGCCCTTGTCCGCCGCCGTGCGCATCGCCCAGTCGAGTTGGCGCTCGTTGATCGGCTGCTTGCGCGCGCCGAGCCGCTCGAGCAGGTGGCTGTGGCCGCTGCACGCCGCGCGCGCGATCGTCCACTTGCGCGACTGGTCCAGGTATTCGTCGACCATGAGCGCGATGTGGAGGCACGACGCCAAGTTGTCGTGTTCGCGCAGCACCACCTCCACGCTCATCAGAACAGTTGCAGTCTGCATCTCGGTGTGTTCTTGCGTCCTGTTGCTGTTGCCTGCGCTCGTTTGCTGGTGCTCTTGCTCTTGCTTGCGCGAATTCGGAAGTGACTTCCCGTCTGAGCGCATCCGCAAACGCGACCGCTCGTCGGGTCTCGATGCGCTGTCTTCTCGTCCTTCTTCTTCATGGTGGCGGCTGTTGTTCTGTCGGTCGTGCGGCCGTCGTCGTCTGCGCTTCTCCTCCGCTCATCCTCAACTCGCGCTCGCGTCTGCTGGAGATTTGTTTCACCGTACATTACATACCCTTGCGAAATGACAACAACCAAGCGTTGTGAGCAGATCGCTGTCAGCTGTCAGCAACAGTCAGTCAAAGCAAGCAAGCAGCACACGTGGCGTTCGAGCGAAGAGCGGAAAGGATGGAAGATCCGTAGCAGCAAGCAGATCGCAAGGCTTCTTTCGTCGTGCACTGGCGTCTGCAGTGCATTCAGACGAGAAGCAAGACTGTCACTTGCTCGCGAAGGGACATTCTCCTTCTTCGTCTCTGATTGCTTTCCAAGTCGATTTGACCCAGTTGTGTGAGCTTTATTGCATCAGCGATTGGGTCGGTTTCTTTGACCCAAGTGTCTGACAACCCTACTCGCTCGACAGGAGATTGATTGTCATGTTCGGTCGTGTCATAAGTTATCATATTAGAGGGTGGAGTTATCTCATGCGAAATGTCGTCACGAATGTCGCAAGAGGACCCATTCACCCGCGACTACCTTCAACCCTGAAACCACCCACACTCGTGTTATCGAACGAGTCTGGGTGGTAGAAAGAAACCAAAACCCAGCACCCAGCTGATGCGTTTTTTTGCACCTTGCAGCGACACTGCTGAGACTAGCAGAATCGAGTTTTTGTGTCTGAGGTGACACTGATTTGAGTTGGTTTTTGTGTTGTTTGAGAGTGTCACGCACTTTAGTGATGTGGGAGGAAGTTTGGGCGAGAGGGGAGTGTGCTCGCTTGACTTGTGGTTTGTAAGGATTGAGTGTCACGTACTTTATCGGGTGAAGAGGCGCACTTTAGCGAGTGATGAGACGCACTTTAGCGACCTCCTCCCCTCCGAAAAGTGGTCATCGACTCACGGAGGCTTTCTGTCTCTCTCATGCTCAACACCCTTTTCCCTCACAAGTGAATTCGCCAGCCACAGCTCAAGTCACCACCACTCAAAACCCCTGATCAAAACCAGCACCTGCCAGCGCTCGACAACATGCCGCAAAGCCGCGAGCTCGCCAACAAGAAGAACGACCACAAGGACCGCCAGTCGCGCGGCCGCGCCGGATCCACCCCTACCGACATGAAGAAAGGTGTGTGTGTGTGTTGTGTGCGATTGCTTGGTCAGCTGAGTGGTGAGTTTGGCTGTGGCGCTTGCTGAGAGCGACGTTCTTGTGTGCGCAGGTGGCGCTGGCGCGCACAACTGGGGGACTGCCACCGAGAACGAGCCGACGCTGACTGCGATAGATAGACAAGACCCGAACTACGACAGCTCGGGCGAAGCCGACGAATAAGGCGACCGCGCGCAAGCAAGCAGACAAACAAGCAAGAAATGCGAATGAAGAACAAAACCCAGCGCAGTCCAAGACGCTGCTGCAGCTTTAGTGGCGAGCAGCGGAGACTGCGAGCGAGTGAGTGAGTGAGTGACGTAGCGCAGCTCATGCGAGCAGTGAAGGTGAAGGAAGTCGGCAGTGAGGCAGAGCCAAGTGAACTAAAGAGAATCGATGTTGAGTTTTATGTGTCGTTCGTGTGCGTGAGAGTCAAACAGTGCTCTGTTTCGATCTGCTTTTGGTCGATGTTGAAGTTGTCGGATCCAATCGCGCGCAGTCGCGACTAAAGTGCCGCCAATCAGATCCGTTCGCTGCTCACGTTTCAGCCAATCACAACCTCGAAGCGTACGTGCCGATATAGTGATCACGTGTATGCTGAAATAGTAGCAAATGGCAAAAGTCGTTTGACAATGTCAAGCTTTTTTGTCAGATTTCAGGATGGCTGGTCAGATTTTAGAACGCAGCAAGGTCGCGCGAAGGTCGCGCCAATCCGACCCATTCATTTCATTCGCAGACAGAGACTTGGATTGCAACAGCGTTGTTGCCAGACGCAGCACTGAGCAGGACAGACATGGCGGACAGAACAGCAGCAGCAGCAGCAGCAGCAGTCGAGACGCCCGTAGCCGCTGATGGCTCTGCGACTGAAGTCGCTGCTGTCGCTGTGACCGAGAGCGAGAGCGAGAGCGAGGCGGCGATCCCCAACTCGATGTGGAAGAGCGAGGAGCTGATCCAGGAAGGCGCGCTCGTGATCCTCTTTGAGAACCGCAACTCGCTCACGTACTGCTACGTGAAGAAGAACGAGGTGTTCCACAACCGCCACGGCGGCTTCCACCACGACGACATGATCGGCAAGCCCTACGGCACGAAGATCCTCTCGCGCCACAAGAAGACGAAGGGGTACATGATCGTGCTCGCGCCGACGCCCGAGCTCTGGAGCCGCGCGCTGCGCCACCGCACGCAGATCGTGTTCACGCTGGACGCGAGCGCCATCATGTTCAGCGCGTCGCTGCGCTCGGGCAGCCGCGTGGTCGAGTCCGGGACGGGCAGCGGCGCGCTGACCACGTCGTTCGCGCGCACCGTGGCGCCGCACGGCCACGTGTTCACGTTCGAGTTCAACCCGACGCGCGCCGAGATCGCTCGTGAGGAGTTTGCGCGGAACGGGCTCGAGAGCGTGATCACGGTCGACTGTCGCGACGCGTGCGAGCAGGGCTTCCCGGAGGAGCTCGCCGGCACGATCGACCTCGTGTTCCTCGACCTGCCGTGTCCGTGGAAGGCGATCGGTCACGCCGCCAAGATGCTCAAGCAGGGCGGCAACTTTGCGTCCTACTCGCCGTGCATCGAGCAGGTGCAGAAGACTTGCGATGGACTGCGTGAAGCCGGCTTTGAGAGTGAGTGTCTGGGTAGTATCCGTGTTGGTGTGGCTCTATTGCATTTGTATTGACGGCGTCTTCTTTCTTGTGTGTGCCATGCAGTGATCCGCACGATCGAGACGCGTCTCGTGCCGTACAGTGCGCGGAATATCGACCTGCCGACGCCAGACTTTGGCTTCGGATCTAGCTCATCGACAGCAGCTGCAGCAGACGCCTCTACCGTTGTAGCAGACGAAAGTGACGCCGCGAACAACAGCAAGAACGAGAAGGAGTCGAGTGAGAATGAGACCGACGCCAAGCCAGCTGCCTCTGTCGGCGGCAAGAAGCGCCGGTTCAACGGCGAGCACGTCGTCGCGAAGAAAGACGACGAGATCCGCGGCCACACGGCGTTCCTCACGTTCGCGTTCAAGTTCTTTGAGTAAGTCGAGGTGGGGATGGCGTGACGTGTTAACTAGTGTTTGCTTTTCGCTTTCGCCCATAGAACCAATTTATAGACGAACATTTCTTTCATGTCGTACGACTGCATTTTCAAGAGTCCAAGTGCTCCTTGATGTGACTGGCGGTTCTTCAAAGTCCTCGCTTCCAAATGCTGGAACCACCCGATGTGAAGACGCGTCTGTTCCGTCCGTTCGTGCCACGAAAAGTGCCGGAAGAGAGCGAGTTCGTCCTCCCAAGCCATCCACCCGCTCCTTCCAGTTGCCTGCACCAGCAAGCAAGAACTAGCGCGATGTGGCGCTCGACCCAAGTGCAACCGGAGCCGCTGCGGCATGTACGTTCGTGGCGCAAACGACCCGCGTGAGCTCTTCAGCAATTTGTGAAGTCTCTGGCGTGAGGTTCTGACAGTTTTTACACCTTGCCGTCTGCAGGATGCTGAACCACTCCAGCCAGACGATAACTCGACAGCAGTCCATCCACTAGAGCAGCAACAACAGCCACAGACTCCTCCATTTCTGGCCAGCAGCTTGTTCGCACGAACCAAGTCGCGTCGGTCGGTCATGCTGACGCCCACTCCCCTGCTGGCATCGGCCACGGCGATCGCGACTCCAAAGAAGCCGCTAAAGGTCTGGAAACTGCGCCTGCCGCTGGACTACAACGAGGCGCTGAAAGGTGCTGTGCTGCATCGCTGGGGTCAGCGAAAGCCAGAGATAATGCTCTCTGCCGACAGATCGCGGCTCTCGCAACGCCAGGAACAGTACAAGCGCATGCCTATGGAAGAGGAATCAAACTGCCCGATCCGAGCCAAGAGTCTCGTGCGCGTGCACATGGAGATGGAGCACACGTTCCAGTCGCAGCAGTACATCCGCCCGTACTGCTACTTGGAGTGCGGGCTGCTGCCGCGCCAGACGCGGTTCACGACGCGCGTCGGGTTCACTAGCTTCCTGCCGCTCAAGTACGAAAAGCGCACTCGAATCCTCCAAGCAAAGCAGTGGAAACTCGAGTGAGAGCACTTGGAACGCAGTCAGTCTTGGTACGTCTTCGACAAAGAGCTCTTTAGCGCCAAACTTGCCTTCCTCCTAAATGCATTTAGTTGTAGTTCGTGTTGCTAGACGAGCTGCTTTGGTTGAGAACGCCTGTGGAGGTTGGGAAGCCGCCACCCGCGAGGGGCTCTAAGAGGTACGCTCCAGTGTTGTTGCTGCCGCGCAGGTTGGAAGTAGACGACATCGCTGTCGCACTTCCATACGCCCTCTGCGTCGCCTATGAGACAACAAGGAGGACCATCAGCTAGAGAATTTGAGCACATGCGAGAGCAAAACAGACGCGTTTGTACCTGGTACTGGTATCCTGACAGCATCGGGACCGCGTCGTCTGGATACTGTTGCTGCTGCTGGCTCGAGATGTTCTGCGCGCTGTTGTTGTGGCTGCTGTTCCTCACGCGGAACGAGTAGCTGGGGGTGATGGGCTTGGAGTTGGTGGTGGTGTTGCTGCCGCTGCTACTGTTGTGGGCTGGCGGACCCGACGCTGGCGCAGTGGTGCCAGAACCCGACAGAGCGAGACCCGGTTTGTTCGACTGGCGCGTGAAAAAGATCAGCAGCGCGGCCGGAACGAACTCTGTGGAGAAGTGGATCGCAAACTCGAACGCGATGTGGTGCACACCCACGGGCGAACGGTACTTGGACTCTTCAGACTCCAAGTACCCGCTGCCCATGCCGAGCAGATACACACCCTTCGCAGCAAAGAGCACGCACAGGAGGATGCATACCGCCGTGATCTATGGCAGTGGTAAGATACCATCAACACGAGTTAGTACAAGTACACAGCGCGAGTAAGGTCACAGCACTACAGATGGACTCACCCTCCGCAGCACAGCTTGGCGCGGCGAGAAGCTCTGGCTGGTCGTGGTCGGCAGGTCGAAGAAGAAGTCTTCGTCCGGACTCTGGTTGCGGAAGAAGTAGATGAGGCGGATGCTGTAGTAGAGGATGCCGAAGAGCCCGACAAAGTAGACGCTGCCGAGCATGAGGTCGCACGCCTTCCAGAAGCCGCCCGCCGTGCTGCTGAGCGCGAACAACGCGGCGAGCGCCACGTAGAGCAGCACGTTGAAGACAAAGAAGATGCGGCGTGGCCACGGGTACGCCTTGCCCCAGCAAGCGTAGCAGAGCTGAGCCCAGAAGAGCAGCACGAGCCCGTACATGGTCACGAAGAGCAGCGATGGCAGCCACAGGAAGAGCGTGAGCAGTCGCGCCAGGAACGACTCGGGTCCCATCGTCGGCTGCTCCGCCGACAGCGTCGCCACCTCCGTCACGAGCGACAACACGCGGATCGTGGACGCCACGAAGAGCAGCAGAAAGAAGCGCTGGCGCATCTCCGCGCCGGTGGACGCGGACGTCGACGACTCGTCATCCAGCAGCCCCGAGCTGGACGACACGGTGACAGACGCAACTCCGCTATTCGGACCGCCAGCCAACTGGTTCTGAGACGACATCCCATTGAACGAGCTGTGGCCGCTGCCGTTGCGCGGGGTGGCGTACGGGTTCTTGCTCAGCGCGTTGCCGCCCAAGGTGCTGCTGGCGGTGGTCGCGCTGCTCGTGCGCAGCCGCAGCAGCCCACGTCTCGCCGCGTACTGTCGCCAGAGCACGCGACCCGAGAGCACGCTCAGCAGCAGAAAGAGCAGGATCGTGGAGATCAGCAGCGTGCGGTTCCACGCGCTGAGGCTCGCGACGCCGACTGGATCCGCTCCACCACCTGCTGAAGCGAATTCCGTGGCGACGGCGCCGCTCGCGTCCCAGTGCCGGTGTTGCGGCAGCATCATCGTCGTCGCACTCCCCACCTGCCTTTGTTTATCAACGTGAGAAAGAGCTGCAGACAGAGACAGAGGCGTTAATAGTGGAGCTCTTGGACGCGCATGCGCAGGACGTGCAGTCTCGCTCGCTCACCTTTTGAGCAGAATGTCACGTTGTTACTCACATCAGCACGAAGAACGCGAGATCTGTATAGTCCGCTTACTTGAGTCACCTGAACTTACGCGTCAAGCTGATTGGTAGGAAAAAGCGGCAGCCAATCAGCTATCGCAGAAGGAGAAAAGAGCTGATTGGCTACGGCTGTTTGTCCAAGTTTCTTACAAACAGCAAGTGATTTTGGACGCACTCAAACCTAGTATTGAGTTGGTCAGAGTTCACTCATTTTCTCTTACCCTAAACTCCTTAATGGAAGGGATATAAAACCTCTAAAGTTGAGCAAGCGACTCAGAAACGAGATCGCTGACATCGTCAAGCTCCACTCCATGAGCAAGCACACCGAGATCTCGTCCGTCGAGCACGGATGCATCGTAAAGGCGCAGCGCGAGAACGTGCTCTTCTCCTGCATGCAGACACACAACTGTCAGCATATCTACATAGTAACAACGCACGAGCAACTGCAGACAGCTCCCTCACCGCTGCCAGTTTGTTGCGCAGTCCGGACCAGCGCGGCTTGCGCTTCGTGAGCCCCATGGGAAGCAGAGCGGCCGTGCC
>JAASFO010000443.1:0-21162 GCA_023333815.1 Globisporangium recalcitrans
GCCGAGTTTCTTCGCTCTCGCTGAGCATTTGCTGCTTGTAGAACTCAAAGTCGGCGGACGCGCTGGAAAGGTTAAACCATCGCATGTAGAAGGTCTCGGGAAGAATCTCGACCTCTTCGTTCTCAACTTGGTACTGGACAATTTGTGCGCGGTAGTTGACGTTCAGCTGTGCGATGTCCGCCACGCACGCTACTGCTTGCTCACGCACCTCTGGTTCTTCGGTTGCAATCACTGATGCGAGGACACTGATGCCGTTGTGGGTGAGGAAGTCCGATGTGAAATCCTCGGACGCCTCGAATCGCAGGCACTTTAGAACAGTGTACTTCTCAAACAACAGTCCCTGGCGCAAAACATGGACGAGGATGTCGACGCAGTGCTTGAGTTCCCACCTTTCGCTTGCTTCCCAGCGGGTTTTGCGCGTCTTGGCGGCGGACTCGTAGCATTGCAGCACGCTTTTCAGGAGCAAGGATCTCAAGTCGGACGAACTGTTGTCCAGACTAGCTTGAACAACTCGCTGGATGTCTTTGCCGCACTGGACGCTTTCAGAAGATAGTGCTCGCAGAACTTGAAAAAGTGTGGCCATCGGTATTCCTTCACAAGAAGTCTCCAGAATACGTGCAGCGGCTTGAACAACTCTGCTGCACTCGCCAACCAAAGTGAGGTTGTGGCGTTTCAGCGACAGAATGCAGGAGAGTCCGACCGAGATGAAAGCTGGATTTCCATCTTGTGGCAGTAAAGCGAAAGACACGCATTCGAGAAGCCCAAACTCGCTCACCAAGCGAGAAGCTAGACCACCTCCTCGTGGGACGACATCGATCAGCGCCACGAGCGCATGCCAGACTTCCAGAGCCACGATCTTCTCCACGACACCGTTCTCGTGCGCGCGACAGTGTGTCTTCAGCAACTCGATGAGAGTGGCGAGTAGCACTGCATCTCCGTGCTCGAGCATCTGTCGCAGCTCAGCCCCGTTGTCGTTCATCCGCAGCTCGCTCAGGACCCGCAGCTGAACGTCCGGTTGCGTGGAGCGTAGCTCCTCGCAGATCAGCTCCACATTCGTCGACGACTTGTCCCCTTCCTGCTGTTGTACATTGGAGCTCAGTAGCTCTTCGCAGATCTGCTCTACATTCGTCGACGCCATGTCTTCGTCCCGCTTTTGCATGATCCCTGGGTCTCGGAGCAGCCCGCTTGCTGGTCCTACGAGAGCTCGCTTTGTGCTGCGGCCGGGTGCCGCGTTCAAACCTATCGCGTTTGACTTGCGCTCAGTGTGGCAAATTGGAGAGAGGCAAACTCATGCTGGTGATCATGATGTTGGGTACAAAATGAGACAGCCACCACCACTCTGCATGTCGCCAGGAGTGTAGGTTGGTTTGTGCGTAAGTAGCGTGGGCCACGTACTCTTTCGCAAACTGATGCAGGACATCTGACATTCCGACGAGGCGAGAGAGAAACCCAAGCTCCTGGACGAAACAGGTGCTGCTGTTAGTTTTCCGAGTGGACAAACAGCTTGGGCTAACACTGAGACTAGACCACGAAAGAGCTTGCTCCGCTTGGACACCGAATGCAAGTCGGCTCGAACCTGGAAAATCTGATGCTGCTGGAGAAGGAACGGAGCTCAAGACCAGCAGAGTTGGTCCTCGAAGCCCCTGTCCGCTCTCCCGAAACGGAGTACACACTGCCGATGCTGGTACGGGTATGCATGCTAAAGTGTCACGCACGACGTGTTTTGCGCATAGTCGCAACGCTCTATGCAAGTGCTTGGCCATGGCAGCGCCACCAGCGGATGCTCTGAAGTCGGGGGTCGTCGATGCGGCACATCTCTGGCTCGTTCGCAACTGTCGCCGCCGTGCGGTCATCGTTGGTGGGGCGAAGACGAACGGGAAACACCTCGACTCGGTGGTTCCAGAGAGAAGCGAGTTTCCGCAGTGGCGCCAGCTGCGTCAGTAGGAACCAGTCGTCGAAAGTGAGCAGAAACACCTCGGCGTCAGTCGACACGTTCCCGTAAACGAAGTGCCCGAGTCGGACCAGCTCGTACTGGCTGAGAGCGCTTGGGCTGTCACTCAGAGCAGCAATGTCTGGTGAAACCGCGTTCTTTCTCGATACTAGTTGACCCAAACCACCAGAGTTGCGGACACGAGCGGCAAGAACTGTCTCGACGCGACTCATTTGGGAGCCGACCAGATCTGGTTGCCTTCGTGCGGCATCCCTTCTTCCGAAGACCACGACACGAGGCTTGCTGCCAGGATGGCGACTTTGATCAAGAACACGCTCTTCGCGTTCCCGTTGATGCGGAGCGCGACAGTTGTCGTCAGCAACTGTACCAGCGTCAAGTCTTGAAGCTCATCGGCGTAGAATGCTGTACTGATTCGCCCGTCGATCTCGAACCACCCGACTTCGGCAGGAGCTCGCGCGACCAGCGCAGCACGCACAATAGAACCAACGCGACCCCAAAGGGCTTGTCGCTGATTCGGCGGCAAAATAGCTTCCCGAAAGTGCTGAATACACTGTAGCAGTAGAGCACCACTACGCCAATCGATGGGTAGATCAAATACCAAGCTTCCGCGAAAGCTTGCTGCTGACCTTCAAATTGGCACCCGGACGACCAGAACGCAACCAGCGCCATGTTCATCCGCGGCAGAAGCACCACGGGGAGAACGCTGAAATAAGACGAGTTCGCCAAGCTGCTGATCCCGATATTCTCCTAGTCGCTGACGCTCAGAAAGTAGCCATGATGCAGCGCGATCATTGCGAGCATCCAGCGAAAGAGGATCCGACCCATGAGTGCATTCGAAAACAGCGTTTCCCAATCGTAGACGCTCCTTCGTTCGTTCTCGAAGGATCCTTCGAATAGAAAGATCCCGTACCGCTCTCCATTCGCAATCGTCACGGACATCATCGAGACAAGCGATGGCGTCGAGCTGGATTTGGTTCCCAGTGCTCGGTTATCTTCACTGCGCATGCCTGGTCAGTGCTGCAATTCAGCTCTTTTCCAGTGAGCATGTCGAACTGGTGTCCAACAGCGTCGGAGTTTGGATCGCTGGTGATGACGTCCGAGCACCACTTCATGCCCACGAGATCTTCGCACCAGCCGTCCTTCCATCGTTCGCCCAGTCGCTGAAGGAAATCGATCGTCTTGGCTTTGCGAATCGAGTGCTTCACGGCTTTGATAACCGGCATCGGACTTGAAGACGAGACGAAGGCTCCGCTGAGACGAATCAGACACGCGCTGCCGTCGTTGTCCATTGTGACTGCGAGCACAGAGCACACATTTGCGTACACTCTCATGCTCTCGTGGGGGAACTGGAGCAGCTCCGAGTCGCTGCGACTGGCAGAAACACCGTGCATTGCTGCGGGTGTGGATCTGTCTGTGGCTTTCTGTGGGGCAGGAACTGTGCTCGATTTCAAGCAAAGGAACAATATCAACATCCGAGCCAATTGCTATTTGAGCGAGAGTTCCGTCCATCTCTCGTGTGCAAAACTCTCTATGCACACACTGCATCAGCAACACTCGCATGAAAGCGTGAAAGTGAACGGAAACGAACGGCGAGTGAGACCTGAATCTGTGTGTCGTGGCGCTCTCGTGTCTCGTTTTCCGAATATCTTTCGTTCGTTCGCTTGTGTGTGCCGCCCCTCTTTTAGAAATTGCGACCCACCCTGACGTATTATGCCGTGCTGGCACCCAGTCTTACAATATTGACGGCAGCACGGATTGGGATTTTACCTGCGAAGAGCTGCATTCGCGATCGGCAAGTGGGCTGCTTGTGCACCGGACAGCTGAGGTTGCTTCGGCTTCCTTCAAGCATTCCGCACGAGAGTTCAGCACTGTGCCGTGCACACCCTGCTGTTAACATGATGGCAAACGAAACATAGAAAAGGTTCAGTGTATAGAGAGAAACAGTGGGAGGGTTCTATCTAGTTCAAGAAGGTGCAGGGATGCATGTGAGGCGTACATTTGAATGGCGACAGTGAGCTGAACGAACAGACGCTGGACACAGGAAGACAGGAGGCTGATGCATTGCTGCATCCTCCACGGTGTCCATGCAGCCAACACCTCTTTCCATCAGACTCATCGCTCTGCTCTCAATAGCTCCAGCAGTGTGCTTGATGTTTGCTGGCACCCTAGTAACCAAAACTCCGATATTCTGATCTGCAAAACACAAAAAACTCCATATCCTCCTCGCAAACGGCGTTTTGGCTTGGACAGGGAGGATTACGCTGTGACGTAACCGCTGTTGGAAAAGATAATCCTCTTTTGCCTCTGTGTGTTGTGCCATGAAGAGGAAAAAGATCTTCATTCTCATTGTTGCTATCAGATGTCCTAATGCAAAATGCTGTTTGTAAGAAACTTGGACACTCTCGACCAATCAGCTTCGTTCACCTTCGAAAGCATCTGATTGGACGAGCCTCAACCAGTCGCATTTCTGCCAATCCAGAGGAGGACAGCGGAATCAGATCCGCCCAAAATGAAATCGACTCGCACCTAAAATAAATAGCGCCAGCTGTGCTGACTGAGCGAGTAGGTGCTGCTGTTGCAAGAGTCAGTCAGGCGAGCACAGTTTAGTTCTTCCCCCCTCCATCGTCGCACCATACAACGAGCGCCATCAGAAGCGCTTTCAGAAGCGACGAGAGAGAAGCAAGCTCGTAGGCTCCCCAGTCTCTCTCTCTCTGCGCACGAAGAAGCAGCATGACGACGCTCTTCGGGCAGGAGCTCAACCCGACCGTGGCGGCGCTCGTGTACGTGTTCCTGGGCGTGGCGCTGGTCATCCTCATGGCCAGCATCTGGTACTACTGGAACTACGCGCGCAAGATCGAGCGCTTTCTCGAGCGCGACAACGTCAACAACAACATGATGCGCCAGGACCTCGTCGACAGGTACGCTTGTGGACATACAGTTTGCTCGATGTGTGTGTGTTCTCACGTCACCTGCTGTGCGAACGCATTTCCAGTTTTGTCGAGCGAGGCGAAGAGGAGTGGCCGTGCTCGATCTGTTTCCACGACAACCACCCGACGCGCACGACCTGCATCATGTGCGGCACGCCCATGAGTACGTCCTGCTTGCTGTCTACTTCGTTGAGTGTGTGGAGCGCGCGAAAGGGCTCCTGGGTTCCTGTCTGAAACTAACGGGATGACGCTATTGTTGTTATCGCCTACCAGTGACAAATAACAGTCCGTCGCTCGTGCGCGCGTCGGGCTTCCAGCGCAAAGACCTCGAGCGCCTCAACTCGTCGATGCTGAATCAGCAGTCGCGCGTGCGCTCGTTCCACGTGCGTCGCCTCAAGCAGATGGATCTCACGGCGCGCCAGAAAGCGGCGGTGCGGCGGCACTTGTGGAAGCGGAAGAAGGGCGTCGACGGCAAGATGCACTGGGTGCGCATCGACGCACAGCACACCGAGTCGACGTACAACGAGCTCCACACGCCCAAGTCGATGCGTGAGAGCGTGGACACGAGGAGTCGCTCGTCGTCCTCGGACTCGCTCGCCGAAGACAACCACCACATCGCGCTCGCGCTGCGCGACTTTGGCGAAGAGCCGTCGACCGGCGGCGGCAACACGCTGCTCTCTGCGAGCGGCCACTTTCCTCGGCCGTCGTTCCAGCCTCTGCGCGCGACTGCGCTGAAGCGCCTCGAGGAAGCCGAGGAGCGACCGACGATGGTCAACAACCCGTACCAGAACCCGTTCAACCCGATGTCCAGCATGCGCAACATCAAGGAAGAAAGCGACGACGGAAGCGAAGACCGCCGTCACCAGGAGCGAGAGCGTCGCCTGGTGAACGACACAGCGGTGTCCACAGGGTACGTGCGTCACGACGACGGGGAAGGCGGCGTGGAGTGGGCACCTGCAGGCACGATCGAAGTGTCGGACTCGACGCGCCAGATCCAGTGCGACGACGACCTGGAGGAAATCGCGGCGCTGACGTTCCACGAGAAGAACAAGTGGTTTCTGGGCGAAGTGCAGAAGCGATGGAGAAACTACGAAGAGGGTCACATCCAGTTTGGTACGTTGCCCTTCAGTCTGTTTATCTTGTGTGGTTCTTGTTTGGCTCATGGGGTTGGGATGCATATGCTAACACTGGTTGGTTTCTCTTTGCAGTGGTGCGTCGTGAGCACATGGTGAGCGACTCGATGGAGCAGATGCTCAAGTGTCCGCCGAGTCGTTTCTGGGAGCGTCTGCGTATCTACTTCGAAAACGAGCCGGGTCTCGACGCCGGTGGGCTCATCCGCGAGTGGTACGAGAAACTCAGCGAGTCGCTGTTCAACGACGACTTCGGGCTCTTCATCTCGACCAAGGGCGAGAACATGGGCTACTGGATCAACCCGGCGTCGTCGTCGAAAGTCAAGGACCACCTGCAGTACTACGAGTTTGTCGGCCGGCTGCTGGCGAAGGCGCTGATCGAAGGCTACAACATGAAGATGTCGCTGGCGCTGCCGCTGATCAAGCACATCCTGAGCGTGCCCATCTCGTTCTCGGACCTCGAGTTCCTGGACGAGGACCTGTACAAGAACGCCATGTGGATGAAGAAGAACGACCACGCGGAGCTGCTCAACATCGACTTCACGGTCCAGGTGATCACGTCCGAGGGCAAGTCGTCCACAGAAGAGCTCGTCCCCGGCGGCAGCAACATTGACGTGACCGACGCGAACAAGAAGGAGTACCTGGAGCTCATGCTCAAGCACTACATGTTCAAGAGCATCTCGGACCAGCTGGGGGCACTCCTCAAGGGTTTCTACGACGTCATCCCACCGTTCCTGCTGTCCGTGTTCGACTACCAGGAGTTCGATCTGCTGCTCTCGGGTATCCCAGATATCGACGTGAGCGACTGGCACGCGCACAGCGAGGTGCGCTGGATCAAGCTGGAGAAGCCGTCGCCCGCAGAGCAGCGCGTGCTCGAGTGGTTCTGGGAGATCCTGGCCGCGTTCACGGCGGAAGAGCGCGCGCGCCTGTTGCAGTTCGCGACCGGCACGTCGCGGGTACCTGTGCAGGGCTTCAAGGCGCTGATGAGCAGCGACGGCCGCGTGCGGCGGTTCACGATCCAGTTTGTGCAGCGCGGACCGCCACCCACGGGGCTCATGCCCAAGGGACACACGTGCTTCAACCGCATCGACCTGCCGCTCTACCACACGATGGAGGAGCTCATGAACTACCTCACGCTCGTGATCAACATGGAGATCTCGGGCTTCTGGCTGGAGTAGATGAGCAGCGTACGTCTCTCCTGACCTTTCGATTGACTTGACAGTTTGTAGTGCGCGCGGATCCTCGCTCGTCTTTGTAAAATGTGGAATGGACAGTCTGGAGAACGAGCGCGCACTGCCACATGAGCTTCACCACGGAAGAGTCAGTCAAATCGGCAGAGAAGACGGTCGCTCGTTTAGTGTAAGATTTGGGTCGTTTTGGTGATTAATATAAATATGTTTGGACAGAATCGATGGACCGATCACCAGTCTTGTCAGTTCACTTGTGCACGACAAAGCAGTTGGCGTTCTTCTGCACGAGCGTCTCGACGTCCATGAAGCGCAGCATGAGCGCGCTGCAGATCTCGTCCGTCTGGTGCTCGCCGTCCATCATCTTGAGCACGTCCTTCTCGAACTGGTTCGGCTTCACGGACACGGCTTTCGCGCGCTTCATCACGCTGGCGTTCGGGTTCTGCGACGTCACGGTCCCAGGCGAGAGGCTCGACGGCGACGGCGACGACGTGAGCGTAAACTGTCTCTGCGGCGGTTGGTGCTGGCTGCTGCTGTTGCCTCGGTCGATGTGGATCGGGTACCGGTGCACACGTCGCAGAAAAGAGTGGATGAGTCCGAACGTGATGAAGCGCCGCACGTCGATGCTCGCGAGCGACTCGGCGTACACGACGCAAAAGTCGCTCATGCGCAGACTCGGCTGCATCGAGCAGTAGAGCGCGAAGATCTTGGCGAACGACGGCGGCATCTTGCCGGACTTCGTGATGTACACCGCACACTCGGCTTGGAGCTTTGGATCGTTCGCGATCAGCGAGATGCGCGGCGTGATCGCGTAGATGTTCGAGTGCAGAAAGATGTCGATCATCGTGACGCAGCCGTAGTAGAGCAGCTGGCGCACGCACTTCTTGACGATCGCGATCTCCACGTCAGCCTCCAGGCTGATGCGCTTCACGTACTTGACGCCGTCGATGAACGGCACGATCTGCTGCAGCGCCAAGTCCCATTCCGCTATTAAAGCGATACATGCATCACAGAGCACACAGAGATTAGCCGAGTCTCGTTGATTATCAGGCTGTACTGACAGGAACGTACCGCTATTTTCAAGCAGCAGTCTCAGATCGCGGATCGCCACGGGCACCTGGTAGTCGAACACCTGGCACGGGTCCTGCAGCTTCGGGAAGAGCTTGAGGTTGATGATGTTCGCCGTGTCCACGGGGATCGTGCACTCGCCGTTGAGCGTCAGGTCGTGGAGGATCTGCGGCAGCATGTGCTCCAGCAGCGCTTTGCTCTCACTCTTGTGCAGGAAGCCGCTCTCTTTCTCCATGCTCTCCATCAGTGCCCCCAGCTGCAGCAAGTCAGTTATACAGAAGACGTACCCCGAAACCGCGGTTAGTATGGTGTATGCAATACTGGCATGGACTATACCAACGGACTGCTCGCTCACCTTGCGCAGAATGGGTCTGTACGGTGCCGTGTCCACGTGCTCATCAAACACAAAGCCTAAGGCGCGCACACACACAGCAACGAGCCTAGTCAGATCGCGCTGCAGGTAGGTTGTCGAGCCTTCCCAGTAACGCACCGATGTTGAAGAGCAGCGCATTGCGGTGGTACTTGTCGTCTTCAATGCAGACCGGATACCCGACGATCTTCTTCTTCTGCACGCACACTGCACACACCAAGAGCCACACAGCGATAGACAATAAGAGACCGCGAGATGCGCCTAGTATACGACAGAGATAGAGTGTATCGTAAGTGCACCAGTGATGATCTTCCCACAGAGCGCTTTGTCGATGATGATGTAGCCCGACACGCTGTCGAACACTTCGTTGCTCAGCACACTGACAAATCAGGAAAAACGACACATCCAAACAGCGAGAGATGCGTGAGCGGTTGCACCAGGAACGACGCCAGTCGTGTAGTGCGTGAGCAGCAGCTGCTGGAGAACGCACTCGTGCGGCGCCTGGAAGACGATCTGCGGGCCGGCCACGTTGTCGAACTCGCTGTAGAACAAGCCCTTGATCATGCTTTGTTTCTCTTCCAGCTCAAAATGAGTGCTTTTGTGATTGATGTGACGACTGCAAGAAAGGCATCTAGTGATGGCAAGTGACATGTGGGTCGGGTGGGTGGGTTTTGCAGAATGATCTACACTTTCTGTACCCGACCCGAGTTTGAGGAACCCGTTCTAGGCTTTGCACAGATACAAAAAGGGGACAGATGATAATTTGGGTGGGTTTGGTAACCCAGTTTTGTGTTCGGAATCGATGATGGAAACCCGACCCGTGCGGTGAGTGTCTGCTGACAACAATATCAGCACCATTTTTTGGCGCGTTTGTGCTTTTGGAGGCAGACGCGCGAGACGAACATGGCGGCGGTGGCAGACACGCGCACGGTGCGTTCACTGGCAGCGCTGGCAATCGACTGGCAGCTTAGAATGGCTGCGCATGCGCACTCGATGTCCCTGTCGATCTGTCTGGTGTGCACGTGTGTCTCTGTGTGTCTGAATGCTGACTGCGGACGCAGTGCTGATGGTTGGAGCTCTTATTTCTCCTCTCTGTCATGTTTATCTGCACCTGTCTGTGGCTGTTGATGAGCAGGTCACGATTGAGCTGAGCCAGTTGACAGAGCACCTGGGGTGCGTGCTCTGCAAGGGCATGCTGCGCGACGCACAGACGATCCCAGAGTGCCTTCACTCGTGTGAGTACTGACAGCCGCGCATTATTGTTGCAGTTGCGACCGCATTGTTCGCAATGGATTGAATCAGATGGAGTCTTGGCCGACTGACTCACTGAGTGGTTTTCTTTGTCGCTTGTCTGTGCATGGCGCAGTTTGTAAAAGTTGTATTTATCGGTATTTCCTCTTCCAGTGCGACCCGAACGCGCCGACGTGTCCGAAATGCAAGATGGCGCTCACAGCGCGACCGATAGCGGCATTAATGTACGCTGCTCGATACACGACAGCACGCTCGAACTGCTCCTTGTGTGCGTGTGTGGGAGAGCGAGCAGCACCCTCACGCAGCGAGCGCTCTCGAGCTGGTGCTTGGATGTCTTTTGGTGCTTCGCATCGTATTGCTGACTGTGTGGCTTGCCTTCTTGTGTTTGTCTCGATGACTGGGACGCGTAGATCGGATCAAAAGCTGCAAGACGTCGTGGACAGAATCTTCCCTGAGCACCGAGAGCGCGACGAAGTGCTTGAGAAGGAGTTCTACGAGCGACACAACTTCAAAAAGAAGAAGATCGGCGACGACAGCACCAGCAGCAGCACCACCGACGACGCAATTGAGATGAAGAAGCCGAGTGGAGAGCAGGAGGCTTCGCCATCGTCTGTTGCGACGTTCGCTGCGGTGGCGGCATCGCCCATTATCGCCACTGTCACCGCTGTCAAAGCAGAAGGCGCGACAAAAATGACAGCAACTGCAGCAGCTTTGTTCGCAGCAGCAGCAACGTCGAGAATGACGTTTGGGTCGTTCTCACAAGCAGCAAGCGCAGCAGCACCGACCAGCTCGTCTTCGTCCGCGCTCAAGAGAAGGCTCAAATACTCGCAGAAGCCACTTTCTGACTGGAGCATGACCATCCTCAAGCTCTTCACCATCGAAGTTTATCCAGACAAGTGGTACGCAAAATGCCTGAAGTTTGGCGTCGCTGCTGGGTCCCAATGTCGTGTGTCCCGCTCTCAAGAAATGACTGAGTCGCTTTACTGTGTCGCTGTTGTTGTTGTTCCTGCAGCGGAGTGCGCGAGTTGCCCATGCTGCAACGACCTTACCTCCACGTCGACGGTCGATTCAAAGTGAGTCGTACCCTCAACCGACCTATCACACCTGAGAGACGTCGTTGACAGGAATTGACTTGTGCTGTCGTGTCTCCTCCCACAGATGTTTGAGCTGCGAAAGTATTTAGCAAAGACGCTGAAATTGGAGCGAGTCGCGGATGAGCTGGAGATGACGTGTCTGGGAGCGATCGTTGGTCCGGAGCTGTCAGTGCACTTCATTTATCGAACCATCTGGCAGCACAAGCACGAAGGGAAGCCGCTGGTGCTCCACTACCGACATGTACCTTCGTAATCGCTTGCTATCCATGTGCATTTTCTGTCGGTCGTTAACCATAGAGAGAGAATCTGGTTTTGGTTCGACACCTGTTTGTTGAGTGCGCCGTATCTTCTTGCTGCAGAGCCTTGAACTTGCGCCTGTTATGGCTCACACCGCGGCGTCTGGAAACAGTTTCGCGGTTTGTTGGTCTTTTTGTCCTGCAGTATCGCTTGCACCAGTTTGTCTTTGTACTTGGTCCAGTTTTTGGTCCACACGAGTTGCTCCAGCATATCCTCACCCTGTGTTGGTTGCTTCGGTATGTTCAGCCGAGCGTCCAGTGGCATTGAGACTCCGCTGCGTCGATCGTGATTGACAGCAGCGCCATCTTCCGTGTATGCGTGAGCATTCCGCTGCAGCGTGTTCCGACTCGCGGGGCTCAGAGATGCGACTAAGTCAGTCGACGAGAAGAACAACAAATCCGAAGACGATCTCGAAATGAGCGCGCTCTTTGCGCATGCAACACCAAACGAGTCTGTGCTGGGCTGGCGGGACTTTCGCAGCGGGATCCACGACGAAGACGCGAAGAAGAAACCCCCTCGCAGAATTGCAAGCGCGGTGACCTGCGCGCGTCCTGGAAGCAGTGTCTTCTTTCTTGTTGGCATCCTTGACTCCGGACCAATTGGCTTGACCTCTTTATCTTGGGCTTGGTTCATCGGCTTGGCAAGCATCTTTTGAAGTTGCTGGAGTCTCTTCTCGATAAAGTCGTGAGGAAGGAACCCATGGACAACATTGCTCAGATGCGCAAACGCAAGTGGGTCGCCCGCGTACTCCAGCTGGGTGAAGAACTCCAGTCCGGTTCTCTCCTGCTCGTGCGCTTGGACTGCGAATGATCCGCGCGAGTTGAACGCGATCGAAAGATCTGGCGGAAGGTGGAGCTCGGAGGGCGAAAGTTGGCAAACTTCTCCCTCGCGCACAATGAGAATCCCGTCCACGAATTGTCCTTCAGAGCAGACAACTTTGGACCCCACGGTCTTCGCTCTCTTCGCCTGCGAACACAGTGTTAGCTAGAGACGTCGATTTCTTTGCGCGTCACGAGAGACACAGAGTAGAAAGTCGCTCAACGTACGTGCAGTGCCAGCGCGGACAACTCGGAAGACGGGATGCCATGAAAAACTGGAACAGCTCGCAGGAACCGCGAAACTTGCTCTTCCTGCCAACACCAGCAACAACACTGCCCGTCAGCCCAACTCAAAAGCAATGGCTTGCTGATCTAGCTCACGAGTGCTCACCTCGGCAGCACGCTGCACTCTTTCAACGCCAAGCAAATCTTCCCACGAAAGCGCGAGCACATCGCATCCTTCAGCTGCAACTGCAAAGTACATGCTGCTCCAAACACACTGCCACGTTAGCTCCTGAAATGTAGCCGCGCAAAAGGAGAAGCCGAGCACTGGTTCTTACCGTGGATCGCTTGAATGTCTTCCCTGGAATCCAATGATGTTGCGGCGGCCAAAGTGGCACAGTCTCATCTGCCGCTTGGACCATTGAGGTGTCACAGCAAGTAGTTGACTGACGGCCGCAGGGAAAGCCTCTTCGTCACTTTCGTTTTGACCCATTTCTGCGTGTAGAGATTCCCACGATCCAGCCAGCCCGCTATCACCAGCTTCGTCATTTTGGGATTTTTCTTTCGCTTGCGAGACTGGAGCGATATTCTGGACAATGGTCTTGAACTTCGAGCTGTTGACGGCCGTTTCTGGCTGCTACTTCCGCAGCTCGATCCAAATGATAATGAAGATGTGGGGCGAGCTGATCGAGGCGCGGAGGGACGGAAGCACGCAACGGCGGGACTCGCCGCAGACGCGATCGGCGGACCTACCTCCATGACGCAGACCGCACTTCTTGCTCTGTTTTCTGCCGATGGTTGCACGCACCTGCACAATTAGATCGTGATTGTCAGCTTTGCATCGCAGAGGCTAAAGTTACTCACCAATCGGAATCTGCATTCCAAATCGCACGTCAGCATCACAGCGAGCCAAACACAAACACAGTAGATACTTCATGCACGAGCACTCTTCTATTTCATCTCCACGGATAGTCCCCCAAATCCACACGATAATCCATTCGTTGCTAGCGAGCATTATGCCAAGACCAGCAGTTTCCTGTTCTCGTTTTCAGCTTCAACTGTCCGAGCTAAACTCTGAAGGAACTCCCGTGCACTTGGTGATCGGCTCTGAGAAAAGAAAGAAATGAGGGGTTAGGAGACCATGGCGAGTGTCTTCATTCACTACATGGCGAAACTCACATGAACAAAGAACGCATGCGCTTGAAAAGGTAGCTTGCGAAGTGCCCTTCCACTGAATCCTTCAGCCATCTCCGCTACTTGAAGCAAGGCGCTCGAAAGTGCAAGCTCTTGATCCGCGTCGTGGTCACTGCTGCTCATTTGGTCAGCGAGCCGTTTCTTCGATGCTCTTTTCCTCATCAGGCTACTGTGCGGAAGGATGGGGGAGCTGGACTGCGTAATAACTCGGACACGCTGAAGCTCCTCCACACAGCTCCGCAAAATTTCGTATCGGGCGTGCGGCGATGGAAGTCCAATATACCTAAATCAACATCTTGTCAGTGAAACTACCACCACACTCCCCGATACTTCGCATCAAGAAGAGAACGTACTGCTTGATGTCTGCTCGATCAACAAACGCGACGTCGACAGCTTCGGTTATGTTTGAAGTCGTCAGAATGAGCACATTCGCGTAGCTCTTCAAGGAGTCCAGTTGGGTCAAAAGTGCGTTGACGACACGAATTGCATCCGAAGGCTCCGATCCACTGAGAGCAGCTTTACGGGCCGCAGTGAGTGATTCCACTTCATCTGCACGAGGTGGGAACATCTGAGTCAGCCGGTTTCGTTGATAGCACAGACACCGACACGAAGATCAACTCACCAATCAGCACGCAGACCAGCGATTCCTCGTCTTCGACAAGCTCTTGGATCTGCCGAAATAGCTTCATCACGAGCTTCCCACTCTCTGAAAACCACTAGGACAAAGAAACAGTGGTTAGAGAAAGAGTAGATCGTCACTCCGTCCGACAAACACAAACTGACTTTGCTAAACAAGCTGTGCGCGTTGATCTCGATCAAAAATGCGCTCGGATATCTACAGCAGGGAAATGTTAGGCAATGTTCGTGAGCATCCGCAGCGCAGTTTCGCGTCTGGTCGTACCTTTCCGATAGACGAATGCTGAGCTTTTGAGCCAAGGCTTTACACAGACTTGTCTTTCCGGTGCCAGGCGGGCCGTGCAGCAACACCACTCTGCCACAAAGCACGATGGGTGAGCTGACGCGCAAACGTTTAGACAATATTGCGAATGCTCTCACCTGTTCCATGAAATGATGTGCGGGTTCACTTTCGAATCGGAGAACAGCATTGCAGTCGTTGCATAGTCGAGCACGCTCCTCTTCACAGCAGCGTCGTAGATTAGAGTCTCCCACAGCCCATTGAGGCTCAGAGACGGCAGAGCCAACTCTTGACATGTGGATACATTCTCATCGTCGTCCGTTGTTTGCTCTGCTGGAGGGTCCTGTGCAAATGCACCAAACAATCCATAGTCAGCACCTAGTAACAAGCTGCCAGATCCGCATGGGTGCTTACGTCGCTCAGTTTGAACACGTGGATTAGGAGCTGCGCCTCTGAGTGCGGAATGCTGCCGCCATCTCCGTCTTCAAACTCGTCGTCGTCATCGCAGGCTTCTGTCCTCCATGGCAACTCGAGCTCAATTAGAATCACCCAACAGTGGTTTCCACCACAAAGTACGAACGAGCGACGCGCACCTGGATCTGCTATTGTGATGCTCTCTACGTGCTCCACTAGGAACCTGTCTTCGCCAAACGACACCGATCCTGGAGCAAAATACAATGCATGCATACACCACATCAGCCATCTCTTGCCATCCATGTCTATCCAACATCGCCACCAGCGAGAGCTCAATATGAAGGCAGCGCCAGCAAGCATACGTACCGCGAGCGAAAGCGCTGCTGCTCTTGTGGAGAAATGTGGAAACAGCCTCTCGCACGTGCTGGTATTCCGCCACGCTCTCCTGCTTGACGCACACTTCAACTGCAACGGACAGCAGAGATACGAACTGCAGCATTAGTAACCGAGCCACAGCCACCACAGCGCATGCTGGATACAAGTACTCGACCAGCAGCCCCCATGGCACAAGAAGCTAGCGAGACGCTGCATGCAGCGTACCATGCACGGTTTCCTTCTCGCGCGCCATGCTCATGTCCATCGCCCACACCTGCACTTTCCGCAATTCAAGCCAAGTTGCCGCACAGTTCAAAAAAGGAAACCCCCTTCAAAGATGATACCGTACAAAAGAGATCCGACTAATTCCGAGTGTCTGGTAGAGTGACGAAATCAAAAAGACAGGCAGTGAGATTCCAGGTGAGCGATCCATGTTGGCGCAGAAGCTCACAGCGCGCGTGCAGCGCTGGCAGCTGCTGACGCGCTACTACGTGAACAAGTGGCACTACGACGGCTCCAAGTGGGCCGAGCGCGTCTGGCATGGCGAGCGCAAGAACCCCGCGTCGTCCATCGCGTCCGTGCCGTTCATGATCACGCGCAACATGCGCGCGCAGCTGGAGCAGGCGGGCTTCCCAGCGCAGGAGATCTCTTCGCTCGTGCCGCAGGTGGCGCACCAGTTGCTTGCGGAGAAAGTCACCTATGTGCAGTACGTGGAGCTGAAGCAGAAGGAGATCGCAGAGCTCGCTGCCCAGGCGGCTGCGAGCATCAAGCGAGAGGAGGAGGAGGAGGAGGAAGAAGCAAAAGAGCAGCAGCCACAAGTTCAGCAGCAGCCACAGGGACTGGTCACAGTCGCGGAACCAGCGAGTACAAACGCCGAGTCTTTGTCGACAGAGGCTCCTAAGTCAAGGACCCCGATTTCTCAACTGGCGATCGTGCCGCAAGAGGAAAAGAAAGAGTAGTCAACGAATAAAAAGTCGTCAGTTGTAAACGCATCTTGAGCCGTAGAGATTAGAGATGATACCTACCTCACTCTCCGTCTCTGCACGATCACTCAACCGACCTGCGCATCACTCGATATTTCTACATGCATGTGCTAAACGCTGGAAGTCTCCAATCGGGACCAGACGATGAAGTCCTCTCTCTCGCTCTCTCAGGCTTTCGCGCTGCGCTTGAAGATGCGAGCCTTGATCGACCGCACCCATGGCTGGCGTCCAAACTCCTTCACTCTCGCCAGTACGTCTTCCCACGAGCTCAGCGTCACCGCCAACGCGAGCTGGAAGAGCTGCATCACGAACAGGAACATCACACCGTAGAGCAGCTTCGACGTCGATCGATCCGATAAATACACCCACAGCGCCGTCACCATGAGGTAGAGCAGCGTCAGTGACCAGTACACGCGGTAGAACAGTATCCGCAATTCGCTCAGGCTCTTGTGCTCGTGCAGCTTGTGCCGGACGAGCGCAGAGATCACGCCGTGCTCCAGGAACTGCGCGATCATCACCGCGCCGAGAATGCCGCCAAACACGCACGCGACGTTTGCCAAGAGCGCGATGCTCAGCATGAGGCTCCACAGCACTGCTCCGATCATCGTTCGTTGGCTTGGCGTCTTGTAGATCTGCTGGTGCTCTTGAATAAACCGCCTTGCTGCTTCCGTCAACACGATTGAGCTGGTGGTTGCTTTATCGCTTTATCGCTCAACACAGATTCGACTTCCTTCTCAACTGCCACTCATGTACCACTCCAAGCGGTACGCGGTGCCACTCAACCGTTCAGCCACATTCACGCAACAAGGAAAGCCACGCGTTCGCGCAACATCACACAGACTCTGCATTTGATTGGGAAGCGAGTGAGGAGAGCCATTATTGCGTCTTGTGGCTGGAAATGATGCACCGCGTGCTCCGACTCCGCCGCCGCGTGCGAGGGGATCTGCGCGTCGCGACGCAGCAGCCGTGGACCGCACGCCAGCGCTTCGGTGCTCTTGCTCTTGTGGGAACCCGCCAGCTGCACAGCGCGCTGCAAGTGCGCTCGCTGGGGCTCGGGAAGACGCTCGACTCCCACTTTGTGATGCGACAACATGCTCGTTTGCTGAGCTCTTCGTCGGTGCTTGACGGCAAGGCTGCAGTGGTGCGAAATGTCAAGCGTTGGTTGTATGTGCAATGATGGGGTGCTGGAGCGTGCTGCTGATGTGTCTTGGTATGTGATTGTGTGTTGTTGTTGTAGACCCAGGAAGCGCTTGTGCAGGAGCTGAAGACGATGTGCAATGCGATTCGCAATGACCTCCGCGAGGCGTCTCCTGCGCAGGAAGTCGTGGACGCCTGGCGCATTCGAATCGGATCTTTCCAGGAGCAAGTGGCTGCGACGGAAGAGCTGTCGTCTCTCCTCGCGAACGAGGTCCGTCTCGGGTACGAAAGTGCGATCGCGATCGCGTCCAAGCAGCGCCAATTCGACTTAGCAAGCGCGTTGTTTGAGCAGATGAAGGTGTTTGGGTACGTGCCGACCGATACCACGTTCCAGTACCTGATTCGCGGTGTCGCGTTGGAGCTGATCTCTCGTCCGCAGGCGACGTCGGTCGAAGACCTGCGCGCGATTCTCTCCGAGAGCACGTGGGAGCGAGATCTGCTCGAGATCATCCGCTCGGAAGAGTACGCGCACCACCGCAAGACGCCAGTGGAGCGCGCGTTCTTCCACAAGAAGCTGCTCAGCGGCATCGAGACGCGCCTGAACGAGTACGAGACGACGGTGCCGCTTGCTGAACGCTCGCCATTGCCGTACAACGAAGCCTTGCGAGTGTATGCGGCCAACGGCGTGCCTTTTGCACGTATGCTCAAGCTCATGGTCAAGCGATCGCTCAAGCCTGACGTGGAGACGTACGCTGCGCTTCTCCAGGGTGCGCGATGGTCGGAGATCCCAGCCACGCTCAGCCAGCTTTCGCAGTCCGGACTTGTCGAGAAGCTGACTTTGGGTTCTGAGGACCGAGCGACTGTCCTGAAGAACAGCCACGACGTCCACTTGATCTGGTCCAGCACCATGAAGGCGGTCGTGAACTCGTACAAGAACCGCTTCTTCGATCGCAAAGAGCACGTGAGCCACAAGGACGTGGAGGAGCTCAAGAAAGTGTACCTGTACACGGAGAAGCAGCTCAAGCGAGCGTTCCCAAGGTTCCAGTTTGCGACCGCGGAGCACCACGAAGAAGTGTACACCATCCGCGCGAAGGCCGCCGCTACTGCCGGTCTTCAGTCGAACCTGATGAAAGTCCTCGACGAGTACGTGAGTCTGGCGCCAGCAGGCTCGGAGCTCAAGAAGGACGCGTTCCTGTGCGCCATTGAGCTATACCCTTCCTCGCAGCTCGAGATTCTCCATCTCCCACGCGAACTCGTGCAAGAGCGCGCGCTCCACCGTGACGTGGCCAAGTCCAGTCGTGTGAGCGAGCTCGAGCGCGCGCACTCTCGCCTGGCGAACAAGGTGCTGCCAGCGGCGATCGCGAAGTTGGAGAAGATGAAGGAGGACCCTGCGACGGACAAGAGCGGTCTGGAGGAGCAGAAGAGGACAGTCGCGGCCAACACTCGCATGGAGAAAGCACTCGAGCGCCGTCTGAACAACGCGCGCATCGTGAAGAGCTACCAGCTGGTTATCCAGGACCAGTTTGAGCGCGCAGACAAAGCGATGGACGCGATCCAAGAGAAGCTGCTGGACGCGTTGAGCGACAAGAAGGACGCCGAGATCGACTTGGACGTGCATCTGAAGCTCGTGGAGCAGTACATGACATGCGCGAACCGCTTCGAGCAGCGTCTTCGCAGCCGCCAGAAAGAGATCGCGCCACAGCTTATGCGTCGCGTGTTCCGCGTCGTCAGACAGGTCACTGCGCAGGAGAACTTGGGCGAGCTCGACCGCGAGAAGCTCAACGAGATCTTCCACTTGGCGATCCGCACGGCGGTGCTGTTCTGGCGATACGACGAAGCGGGAAAGCTCGTGCGCAAGAAGAAGAGTGTGCTCAAGTCCAGTTTGCTCGACGAGCGCGAGTACGAGCTCTTGATCTTCAAGGAAGTCACGGACCGAAACATCCGCGGCGCGTACGCGCTGGTCCAGGAGATGCACAATGCTGGGCTCGCGCCTCCGAAAGAAGCGATCCACCGCATTGTGCTTGGCTTGATGCACCAGCTGCACAAGTACCCAGAGGAGTCTGGCGCCGGAGAAGGAATCGCCTCGAACGCGGATCTCCTCGACGACGCAGACCGCGCTAGCGACGAAGAAGTCTCTGACAATGAGGAGCAAGCCAAGGAGGACGAGCTCTTGAAAACCTCCGACACCCAGACGATCGAAGATGAGCTCTCGTTCCACGACGAGCTCCAGTTTGAAGACGACAAGGACGACAGCGCTGCGAAGCTCATTCTAGGCGCTGGTGCGCCAACGAGCGTCGTGGACATCGCCGGCTTCCTCCAGGACTGGTACAACCTCCACGGCATCCGCCCTGCTGCGAAGACCGTCGTGCCGGTGTTTGCGCGCCTGCTGGCGACGCGAGACTTTCCCGAGTTCAAGCGCCTGCTGCAGATCCTCGAGTCGATGGAGGGCGGTCTGACGCCTGCGACGACAGTCTGGCTCGAGAAACGATTAGGTCGCATCGGCAAGACGCTCGACGACTTTCGTGTGACGACGGCCGCAGCCGGTGCCCGTAGATAAACAACAACAGCAGAGCGATACAACCAAATAGACAAGAGCGAGCGCCAGTGCGTACCGGGAGTGCTGATGAAGTTGGTGGACTGACTGATGATCAATAGACACTCTCGCTCTCGCTGCTTGTTTTCTTTCTGTGTTCGACTATCACATACCTCTCACCCCCGCACGCCTTCCCTTCTCTATACATTGATCTGGTCCAGCGACGACGACAGGAACGCGCCGAGAGCTTCCACCTGAGCGGGTCATGAAGAGGTAGCGCATGAGCAACAGTGATGCCAGTGAACAACACAATCCCCACAAGCCCACCTTCGCCTTGATGAATCCAGGCTCGGCGTCTCCATTCGAGTACGCGCACACCAGGAAGCCTTTGCCCGCAGCAGACACCGCCAATCGCCCGTTCTGAACAGCCAATGCACGCATCATCAGCAGCGCATCCCTCGCTATATCAAGCAACTGCGATGTCAAGCTGTCGCGTATTGTCTTTTGTACCTCAAGCTCCACGAGAAGCGTCTGCAGCGCGTGGCCGGCGTTGAACTCCTTGCTCGAGTGCGCGTACTCGCCCCACGTGTGCGACGCGATGGCGCCAACGACCTTGTGGTCCACGACGTTCGCATCGCCGAACGACCCCATGAGCGCGCCGTCCAGCGTCATCAGCCTGGTGAAAAGTGCACGAGTCAATCATTCATAACAACAGAAACACGACTTGCAACGCGGGAAAGACGCGCCGAGCACGGCACGGACGAGGAGCAGCCAAAGAGGATACGCACATGGTGGCGTCGATGCCGTCGCCGACGATCTGGCTCAGCACTTCTGGGAGAACTCGCGCGCGCAGCATGTTGGCGTCGATTTGCTTTGATTGTGTGTTGAGTGCTGAGCTGTGCCGAACAAAGCCTATTTTCCAAGTTCTCTGCACGATTAACGTGTCCCACATCATTTCGAGGGAGTTGTGCATGTGTCCCACGCTAATATGAATCCACATCAACTCCAACTCTGCATTATGAAAAAGAAGACACGCGTGAAATGCAAGGAGGCGAACGCTGGCACCAAGAACCTCTGAGCGACGGCGGCGACGGCGGCGCTTGAGAATTGAAGTGAGCTGGGAAAGCCTGGTCAGTACTGGGACAACTGCGAGGCTGCTCGATCTGCAATCCCTGGCAACGACGGCAGCGCGTGTCTGATTCGTCTCAGCGGAGCCTTCGTCTCGTCTTCAAGTCCGATGCCGGTTATCAAAGCCGTGAAGCACTCGATTCGCAAAGCCAAGACGATCGATTTCC
>JAASFO010000444.1:0-21147 GCA_023333815.1 Globisporangium recalcitrans
ATAGTGATCGTACGCTCCATTCCTCACCACACAGGGCTCCCAAAAAGGGAGGATTCTCTCCCTGTGATGGGCAGGTCCAAACTGGACCTCTGAGACTGGAACTGGATCGCTTGAGCTCGACTTGGAAAATTGGAGAATGTGTGACTCTGTTTATTTGCTGACCACCTCAGAGCCGACACAGTCATTCCTCTCCTGAATGACTGTGCAGTCAACCAGATGTCCAACCTTTGAGGCAATGATTGCTGAGGGATAATCCTGTCCAGACCTGCAAAGATGACGCGCATTTCGGAGGGATTCTGGTCACTGACAGGAAGTGGGACACTCGAACGATATTCCACTGAATTGACACGTTGGTGCACTCGGATCCTGGTTGTTTAGCCCATTTACAAGAGGGAGGGGGGAAGTTAAGCATTTAATTGTCTGCAATCTGTAGAACTACCCACAAGCACGGACTTTCGCTGGCATCGACGAACATGGAGAGAAGTTCAAGGAGGTGGTGGGGAGATGGTTGCTTGGGTCTGGAGCTTGACTTGTTCACTCAGCAGGAGACCTCACGGGCGTCAGTGAGAACGATGTTTTCGACCATCTGATGCAACACCGCGAAGTTCCGCTGGAAGGAGCTCAGGACGACGTCAGTGAGCACGCCGACGTGATCTTCCGAGTTCTGAGTCCCAGCCTCGCTCACTCCCAGCTCTGGGGTCATTCGCACGACACTCTGCATGACCGTCAATGACGGAAGCTGGTTGTCTTTGGTTTCCTCTTCAGGGTTGGCAGCACGGGGATCGGCCGCTTTGATGACCGCCCAGCCGCATTCGCGCACTTGCACGCACTCTTTCCCAAACAGGCAGCCCTGAGTTTCGCCCTTGCTGGACCACACAAGGACAACGCGATCTGATTCGACGATGCGCTTCCCGACCAAACGCAGCTGGATCACCGTGTCTTCTTCGCGCACCCGCAGTGTTACCGACACTCGTGCGCGAACTACATCGTCCGTGAAATCGACCGTCTGCAGAAGGTAGGCAATCGCATAAACAAGCAGACAAGCAGCTTAGTCACAAGCGCAACTCGAAATCGAATCCCACACACAGTCGCAACAGCTCGTACCTGATACACTCCCTGGCCGAGGTTTATCGACGGTGAGGTCAACAGCTTCCAAAACGCAGCACCCGTGGTTTGCACACTGAACGGCAAGGCGCTGCAGTCCACGACCTCGAGATACACGTTGCCCCCTTCGTCAGTTTTCACTTGACCGCCGTGCACTTCGGTTTCCGGACCGGAGAGGTCAGCCTCGCGTAGCACTGCATCCAATTTGCTATACAAGCTCTCGGTTTCAACTGCTAGCGAGCTGAACACGCTTTCGTCGCTCTCTGCCGCCAAGCAAATCTTCTTCGCCGGTTTCCCTTCTTGCGGAGTCTCGAGCCACTACAACATACCACATTCGAAGCCAACGACACGCTCCCAGTGTTAGCAACATTCGGTCCACATCGCACCCAAGATCATAGTAATAAAGATGCACTCACAGACAGGTCTTGGCGCTTGCGGAGCACTCGGGACAAACTCTGCGCGACCTTGAGCTGGTGCTCGAGCATCTCTTTCAGTTTCACATTCGCGACTTCGGATTTCTGCTTCTCGTGCATCTGGTGCCTCGCGATGCGCTCCCAAAGTGTGGAGGAAGGGGTCGTCTCGCTGAAGAGATCGCTTTCGACAAAGTTCGCGGCAGGAAACGATGTCGAAGGAGAGCCCTGGGCACTCGAACCTCGTCTGAGCATTTCCAGTCTGCTCTCAAATTGGGAGACCTGCTGGCGCAAGTACTCCAGCTCGTCCTTGACTCGTTTGCGACCGGTGCTCCGAGTTGATCGCGGGGTCATCGTCGTCACAGACTCACGTTGACGTGCAGTTGGACAAGGCGCGAAGAGAGCACTCGCTGGGATGAGCACTCGGAGCGAGCTTGTCGGCTTGAGACCCTCTGTGGTGGCGAGAGTGGGTGGCGTCGGGGTCTGCTGGGAGCTCAATCGGTCCACGTTAACTGGACTGTCCGCACTCATGCGGAACTGCCCAAACGCTTCGCTGACATCGCCAAAGTCCAAGTCGGGCATGTCGATCGAGTCGTTGATGTCCATGAACAGCATCTCTTCCTTCCAGGGCAACGCGCTGATCCCATTCGCACTGCACTGAGGGTACGATGAGGAAGCTGCATCAGCGTCGCTGGGGTCGGCAAAGAACTCGGTCTCCAGAAACCGGCTCACCTCCAGGTCGAGTTCTTGGTCTTCGTCGTCATGGCTGTTGTTCTTCTGGTGGTGGTCGTCAGCGAAGGCTGCTGCAGTGGCAGCAGCAGGCACGAGTTCGTGCAGTCGTCGGTCACTGGAGTTGTTGTCACTCTTCATAGACCGTGGACACGACTTGGTTGTGATCGATGGGGGGAGGTACTTGGGGGAGTGGAGGTGGAGGAAGCTGTTCCTACTGGTGGTAAAATAGATTATGGCCATTTGCTGCGCCACGTGGTCGCATGGAGCGAAAAGGCGTCAAGGTGCGTCATGGTGAGACCCAGTGTGATCGTGTGTGGTCAGGATCAATCATGTGCTCGTTCCCCTAGTCAGTCCGTCCGTTAGAGTCGAATTGTTTACTCCATCTCGCTGATGCATGTGGCGACCTTCACTCTTGGTCGCCTTTTCTCAGCTCGACGAAAGCTAGAGAGAGAGAGCGAGAGAGTTGTGTGGAGTTGCAGGGTGTTGATGGGTACACACCCAACACGACAACCGCACACGGACTGCTAAAACTGGATGTCACTGCAGGATATACGTTGGTGTCGGACCTTCCAAGCTGAGCTGCTCCTGTGCGTGCACTCTGTGAGATGGTCATGCTGGGGCATCTAGCGAACGAGCATGTGCGACGTGAAGTGCGCGCGGCGCAGCAGAACAACCTCATGGACTGACAGGGTGGACGCAATTGACGCGCCGCTGGTCGCAGTATCCGACTGAGCAAGCAGGAGAGCCCTTTGGTCGAGGCATCTTCAGCACACACTTTGGCGTGCAGTGAGTACCAGCTGACACACATATTGGATGAAGAGCATGGAAGCATGGACAAACAACCAGGCAAGCAACAACTGAAGTGTGCGGAACCATTTTGCACTTTTGGCAAATGTCACCACATCGCACACATGCCACCATCATTCCCGTCGGAATGCTGGCGCATGGTCGTGTGGCACAGCGGATTTTCCTGGGATCTTTTCAGAACAAAAACAAAAAGAGCAGCAATGATATGATGACGCGAGGTTTCACCCCGAACGCTGGCTGACTGGCTTCACTGAGCGTTGTCGTTGCGGCGCTTGCCGTTCGTTGTTCGAACTGTACCCAACATCACCATCCAATCTTGGAACTCTCCATTCGGCAAGTGTGCACATCATCCATCAAGTTCACCTGGGACGACCAGCTCTCCTTTTCTGTCTCTCACAACAGTATCCAGCAAGCGAGGCAGGAAGAAGGCAAAACAAATGCTCACCAACACGGAGAACGGTCACCTAGCAAGCTCTGAAGCTCGTTGAACATGCACTGCTGTCCGGGAGAATGACTGCTTCTGGAGAAGGACGACTTCTTTCTCTTTGGAGACGTTGACAGCGTGTTGGACACACAGAAGGGAGGATGAGAAGGACAGGAAAATCCATCAAGGCTTTGTCTGAACTGGTGGTGGGGGTGGTGGTGGACCTCTTTGAGTGAATGCTCCTTCACAACGCATACGTGGCAGACGATAGAGCCGCCACCGCGATACAACTTTACAACCTCCGCCATAATCAGCCATTGCAGAGGGCAAGCCAAGAGCGTTGTATATCGCCTCAATGCGTTTGCGCTGGTGCCATTTTCGTTGGTGCTGCCATCCGAATGTGTGCAATGTTGCTCCGCGTGAAGCCAGTTCACATTGTCTTAGAGAGAGCCGTTGCCACACGCTCACAGCCAATCAAACCCGCTCATTCACATTTCATCGAATAGAAAGTCTGTGGTTGTACATATTATGGCCAATGAATCACCGCACAGTACCTCTTGGGTACAAAATCAGGTGAGATCATGCACTCCACTTCCCTCTCTCATTCGCAAAGGCAGCTAGCTTCCTATTGCAATAGACAGAGCAGAACCAGGTTGCAAATACTTGCTGCACGTACTGGTACAACGCACCTCCGCGATGGGGAACAAGGTCTCTGCTCGCGGCGCTGCAACGTCCTGCTGCTCGGTCTCGAAGGCGCTGGCAAGACCACGCTTCTCTACAAGTTCAAGCTCGGCAAGGCGATCGAAACGACGCCGACGTTCGGGTTCAACCTCGAGACCATCGAGTACAGGGACATTGAGTTCAAGGCGTGGGACATCGCAGGAGGAGATCAGAATCGGCTCTCAGTGTCGTGGCGATCGCATATCAAGCGAGTCGACGCGGTCGTCTTTGTCGTCGATGCGTCGGACGGGTCGCGAATGTACGAAGCTGCGCAGGTGCTTCGTGGATATTTTGAGCTGCAGCAGCTGCGGGATGCAAAGCTCCTCGTGCTCGCGAACAAACAAGACCAGCTCGACTGCATGCCGATCAAGATGATTCAAGAAACGCTGAACCTTGAGAGCGTAACGAAGAGCCCGCATCGTATCGAAAAAGCGGTTGTCGTGGAGAGTGAAGGGATCTACGAAGGGCTCGACTGGCTCTGTGAGGCGATCTCAGGCACTCTATAGCACGCCGTCTGAGTGTTTAAGCAAGATCGCTCACCGGGCGGCTTTTTCGCAATGTGCAGCAGCGCAACGATGAGTTTTAGCTTTATCCAAACCCTGACGAGTGCACCAAACTCACCACTGTTGTATCGATATCATCGTTGGGATGATGCATCAAAATACGACGGGGACTTGGCCGTATACGGCTGCAGCAGCAGCACTGCCACGACTCCAATCGGAGCTCCAAGTGGCAACTAGTACAAAGTCCGTCCCAGAGGCGTCGTTGCTCTTCGAGTTGTCAACGATATACCGAATCGAGATCGACAAGAGCGTTTTGACGCTGAAAAAGTGTGGCAAGCCAATCAGGATCCAGCAGCTCACCTCCGCTGAACAGTATCAGCCAACCATCGATCGACAGCTCAAGTTAGTCCGACCTGACACATGGGTACACTCTGAGCACACTCTCCACCCTCATTTTGTGCCCATTCGCTAGCAGCACACAGACACATACTTTGAGAACAGGACCTCAGGCTCAGACACCACTTTTGAATTTGCTCTTCGCAGCCAACCAGCGAGCCACCTCCAAGCCAATCAACTTCCCTCAACCTCCACCAACTATGGGCAACTACCTCTCGAGCTACGTGCAGTCCACCCTCGATGCGCTCTCCACCTACTGGACCAAGCCGTGCCGCATCCTCCTCCTCGGACTCGACGCTGCTGGCAAAACCACGCTGCTCTACAAGCTCAAGCTCGGCGAGGCAATCACGACCATCCCAACCATCGGGTTCAACGTCGAGACCTTCAAGTACAAGAACATCGAGTTCACGGCGTGGGACATCGGCGGCCAGAGCAAACTGCGACCGCTCTGGAAGTTCTACCTGCAGAACACGGACGCGGTCATCTTTGTCGTCGATGCTGCCGACCGATTCCGCATCGACGAGGCTGCGGAGGAGTTGTGTCGCCTCTTTGAACACGAAGAGCTGCGCGACGCCAAGCTGCTCGTGTACGCGAACAAGCAGGACCACCCGGGGTGCATGGCGATCCACGAGATCCACGACAAGCTGAACCTCGACAACGTGACGCGCAACCCGCATCGAATCGAAGCCGCCGTTGCGGTGTCTGGAGAAGGCGTGTACGAAGGACTCGACTGGCTCAGTAGGACCATGTCGGGTCGAGCGTGACTTCGCTTCGAGCCATGAACCACACACCCTCCTCAACACAGTTTTATATTCATGTACATTACATTTGGTGTGTGTGGAAACCTCAACTCTCACAGAAAGAAAGAAAGCAACTCAAAAGTACGATGCAAAGTATCTCGAGCACCGAAGAGTTCCCGTTTTGTTTCAAAACCCGACAAACCGTTCCATCGCCGGTACCACCACACACCGCAACCATCCACGTCTACAAAAGCTCGAGGCAAGCACGCAGTTGATGACCAACGCATCTGCCGAGCTTCGGATAGCCGTTCTTGCCGCATTTCTTTGGCAACGCTCCGTTCGCGGGTGTGCACTGACCGTGGTCCATGAAGGTGAACGGACAGTGCTCTTTCGCACCAAGTCCCGTCTTGTGCAGTGGTGGTGCTGGTGGCAGCGAGCCATTCGATGCAGGCGGCGGCGGATAGTGATGATGTTTCTTGCGGTGTCGATGTGGGTGGTGGCATCTCCCATGAATCGACAGCTTCTCGAACTTCGAGATGAACATGTCCTTGTTCAGGTGATGCATCCGCTTCAGGTGGCACCGGTACGAGCCCACAATCGCATTCGTCAGCGAGCCAGCGGCGATGTCTTCTTCCGAGTAAATGCTCGAGAGCTCGGGCGTGATGCGCACACACGCCTGCTCCATTGAGAGTGGTCTGCTGCTGTGACTTGGAGGGACAACGTGCGGTCTTCGCAGCTGTTTCCAGCCTCGTTCTCGCAGCCGCATCGACACCGAGCCGGTGATCTCGAGGACCGTGTCCGAGACAACGACGATGCGGTGCTCTTGAATGTATCTCCTCAGCGCAGTGCGTCGAATGAGCGTCGCCTCGGCGTTCGGCAGGCGGATCGAGTTGACGATTTTCCGGAACATCGTGTCGTTTGTCCGTTCGCGAACCTAGACAATACAAAAGTGCACTCACGTGTCATCGAGCGTCCCTGAGGGTATACACACATTTGGTGGACTTCTTTATGCACTGCGCACCTCGTAGACACCGTGGTGGGCGTGGAGCTCTTCGCTCGACAGCACTTCCCAGAGCTGTTGGTCGTGAGCGTGCATCTCGCGCGGAATCATCTTGGAGAGTACGCTTTCGAGGAAATAAATGCCGTTCGCGCCTCGCTTTGGGATCATCTCTTGGCGCCAGTGGCCGTCAAAGTGCGCGAGCCCCGCGGATTCCATGATCGAGTCGATTTTCGCGTACTGCGCATCGAAATCGTGGCCGAGCGACGCGAAGATCGCAAAGTCCTCGTCGAAGGGGTCGACGCGCGCGCGTTTCGTTAACAGTGCGCCAGTATCAAGTTCTTGTAGCCACGAATTCAGCTCCTACCCGTTTGTCACGCACACACACACACAAACACGGGGGCAAAGCACACCATAGTTAGCTACACGGCAGGCTTGAAACCAGCAGGCAGCGAACGGAACAGTAGACGAGCACACGTACTGCGTTGAATGGGAACTGCGTGTGGAAGTTGTACGAGGTCACCAGGTGCCTCAGCGTCAGGAGCTGAGTCTGGTAGACTGACCGCAAGCGCATGTGTTCTTTCATCGCCGTGCGCGCTTCCTCGCGTTGGAACCACGCGAGCGACTCCCAGATGCTCGCCGACGAGAGCGATGGCGACTTCTCCTTCTTGATCACGATCCACTGACCCGACTTTGACTGCGAATCGCCTACGCTCGTGGCGACTAATGCGCCGCCGCCACTCTCCTGTGATCGCTCGCCAGTGCTCTGCTGCTTCTGCTGCTGGATGCTTTCCTGCAGCTCCTTGAGCTTCCCCAGGAGCTCTTTCTCCTCGACCCGCAGCGCGTCGACTTCGTGTTTGCGCCGCTTGCGGTTGCGCCGCGGGTTCACTTTCACAATCGGCTTTTGCTGCTTATCCTGTCCCCCTTGTGCTTCCGCGAGCTCTCCAGACGTGCTCGTGGCATCACCACTCTCGCCCGTCGTCCATGTGTCCTGCTCACCAGCTCTCGTAGTGTTGTTACTCCAGTCACCGCCTCCTGGACTCTCCACACTCTCCTCAGGCTCCTCCTGCGCTTTCTCCGCACTATTGCCATCGGCGCTATCAGTATCGTCACCACTACCGTTGTCGCCGTTAATATCGACCGCGTCGCTGTCGTCGGCCTCGATCGGCGCATCCTGCAGCACGAGCAGCAGCAGCTCGCGCTCCTCCGAGCTCAGCACCGGCATGAGCTCATTCATCGCACTCTCTGCGCCTTCGTGCGCCGCGAAGTGTTCCGCATCCGACACATCAGGGTACTGCTGAGACTGCTGAGACTGCTGACTCCAGAAGAGCTCTGGTAGCGCCGCCGTCAGCGTCAGCGGACCCTCGAGCGGCTCCATGGCGAAGCGAGACGCGGCGTCGCGATGCGCCATTGTGGTTTGATCTGCTTGCTTTTCTCTGTTGTGATTCAGCATCAAGAGAGCAAATGAAAAAAAGATGCTTTCGCTTATTCAAGTGACAGGTGGATTGTACCGTATTGATTGAATAGTTTGATCGACTATTGTTTGGACCTGCTAATTTCATATATTATTGACTGAAGAATCAGGTTTTGCAGCACACCTCTTGTTTGACTGACAGAAAGCACTCCTTAAAAGGCATCCTGATGATGTGATTTGCTTCCCCATCATGTAGAAATCCTCATTCACAACACCACTTTACTGCGAATTGAGTCGGCTTGCGAGCGCATCCAGCGCTTTCTTAAACTGAGCAGCAAAGACGTTCCTGTCGACGTGGTGCATCAGCTTCAGGTGCCGGCGGTACGCAGCCACAATCGCATTCGTGAGCGAGCCCGCTGCGATGTCTTCCTCCGAGTATGTGGTACTGAGCTCGGGTGTGACGCGCACGCACCACTGCTCCACTGAAATCGGCTCGGAGCCATTGTGATCCGCAGGAATGATGCGTGGTCGGCGCAAGACTTTCCAGCCTCGTTCGCGCAACCGCATGGACACTGAGCCTGTGACTTCGAGTACTGCGTCCCAGACAAGGACGACGCGGTCTTCCTCAATGTACCGCTTCAGCGCCGTGCGCCGAATGAGCGTGCTCTCGCCAAGCGGGAGCCGGATTTGGTTGACGATCTTCCTGCACACGACCTCGTGTGTGAGCTCTCGAACCTGGTCAGAACCACAATACGAGCAGACCAGAATATTGGTGTGAGCACAAAATGAAGTGACAAGTACCATCACACCCACACACACAGTCGGGTGCATTACCTCATAGGCACCGTGGTGCGCGTGGAGGTCTTCACTGGCAAGGACGCTCCAGGTCATGGCGTCGTGGGCGTGCAAGTCGTGCGGGATCGTCTTGGAATGCAGACTCTCGAGAAAGTAAATGCCGTTTGCGCCTCGCTTCGGCAGCATCTCCTGGCGCACCCGGCCGCTGTCAACGTTCGCAAGCCCCGCGGACTCGAAGATCGAGTCGGTTTTCAGGTACTGCGCGTCGAAATCGCGGCCGAGCGACGCGAAGATCGCAAGATCGTCGTCGAGTGGATGGCCAACGCGCGCGCGTTTCGTCAACGCCGTGCCACTGGGATCGCTCCATTCTTGTAGCAATGCGCTCAGCTCCTGTGTGTTGTTGTGTTGTACAAACCATACACAAGGTTAGTAAGTACTACTACTACTACCACACGAGGAAGGGACAACCTGCAAGCGACGACTATACTCCCATTCGTACATTCTGTGAGGAGTACTGGAGGTACATGGCTTCGAGGCGACCCAGCATCTGGAGCTGGCACTGGAAGAGCGCGCGCAGCCGCGTGTTCTCACGGATGGCCGCGCGCACATCCTCACGCTGGAACCACGCGAGCGACTGCCAAATGCCCGCAGACGAAGGCAGCAATGTCGATGGTGTGTTCACAATCGGTTGTCCTGGTCGCGCAAGCGTGTTGGCGGTCTCCTTGCTGAGAGCGATCTTGACCACCAACGAGCCTTCTTGCGAAGACGCCACGAGCGCATTCTGCTGCTGCTGTTCTAGCTGCTCCTGCAGCTGCGTGAGTTTCTCCGAGAGCTCTCTCTCTTCGATGCGCAGCGCGTCCATTTCCTGCTTGGGTCGCTTGCGGTTGCGTCGCGGCTTCTCTTTTGCCATCGGCTTTTGCTGCAGAGCACTGGTATGAGATCCTAGGTCGCCTTGTTCAAGTCCACTGGAGGGACTCACGACAGATTGCTGATGATACCCAGGCGAGCTCGCGCCGTGATGGGTGTCGTCACCGCCACTCCCGCCGCCACTCTCTGACTCGATCTGGAGAGCGTCCGCATCGTGTAGACACAGCAGCTCCAGCAGAGCGTGGTCGTCATCGCCATCGTCGCTACTGACACGACCGCTTCCACCGACATCGCTCCGATCTTCGTCCTCGTCCTCCTCTGACCCAAGAAGCAGCACGAGCTCCAATTCTCCGTCGTCGTCTGCTCCACCGGACGGTGTCAGAGGCATCGTCGCCTGTGGCGCAGCGCTCACACCATCGGTCAGCGGGGAGAGTCCCAAGGCGTCGTCACCGAGCGGCGGCTCTGGGAGCGGGTGCGAGCGGTTCAAGAGCGCCATGCTTGTCACGCTTTCTGGCTGCATGTGCATTTTTGTGCTGTCATTGGTGCCAGAATGATTGATTTTCTTATGCAGAGTCATCATCCAGCTGAGACAAGCCACATTTTGTATGTTTGTTGATCCAGAAAAACACTGCTCGATAATTGTTAGAATCATGCAGGTCATTATGAAAGCAGGCAAATTTGGTAAATGTGGAGCTGCTCTTCCGCGAGGTCATGTGGAGTCATGTGCACCACGACGGTTCTCCACTTTGCCTTACTGAGCTCTGCGCTTTACTCAGCAGAGAGTGCTGCCGCCGCCACCTCTCGCGAGCGACTCGTCCAGGAGGAAGTTCTCGATCGTCTGGTTCAGCATGCTCATGTTCTCGTGGTACTGAGCCACGACCCTCGCAGTGAGCCGACTCTCAGCGAGTTCCTCATTCGAAACACCAGTTGCGCAATTCGGGTCCAGGGTCGATCGGATGCACGTCTGCGAGATGCACGGCGCCATGTTGAGACCGCAACCACTTTTCCCGACCTCCCGGATACTTCTCACCACGTTCCAGGCACTCTCGCTCATCTGGACACGCTGCGAGTTCTCAATGTCCATCCGCGCCTGCCACACCATGACGATCTGGTGCTCTTCGACGAAGCGCTTCAGTGTGATCCACACTTTGATTGTCGACTCTGGAGCACTAAGAAGCGAGATTGTGTCGGTGAGAGTTGCACACACAGTGTTTCCCGAGATGCTGCGGATCTACATATTGTTGTCATGTGAATGCACAAAAATGGTGTGAGTCCTCCAGACCTGGTTGCGATTCGCACCATCACCACAACCAGACTCTTCTTACCTTCAGTTCGCCGTTGTTCGGCGTGAGAACTCCGCCCTTGGCGCGCTGCCAAATCGCTCGGCTCACTGCATCCGCCGTGAACGGGAACGTGCGCGATCTCGCATGCTCCAAGTAGAATCTCCCCTTGTCGTCGCATTTCAACTGGTTTGGACTTTTGCTCTCGACGCTCGAGGCTTTGAAGTTGCACTCGTCCCAGACAGCGCTGAGACGCTGGTACTGCGCATCCAAACCTTGGCGGAGTGCTGCAAAGATCGCAGAGTCGTGGTATGTCCCTCTTGAAAGAGCAGATATACTCTTCGAGGCAGCGCCTGCAAACTGCAAGTCTCCGCGCTGCTGCGCGCTGACTCGGAGGTGCTCGATCTCTTCTCGCTGGCGCTTTCTCGACCTGTTCTGGTTTCTCCTCTTCGGGGCGTCCGCAGTCGAAATTGTCGCTTGCTCGTCTTGTTTACTCGTTGATTGATCGGATACTCCAGTGCGACTGCTTTCAGGTGCAGACTGCGGTTCACAGCTCCGAGTCGACACGAAGCCGTCGGTCGTGCTCTCGAGTCGCAAGACACTGCATACATCATTGCACGAGGAGCTCACTACCCCGATGCCACCTGTGCCTGCGAATGAAATCTCCGATAGGTCTTCTTCGCGAAGCGCCTGGTGGTCTCCGTGTCTTCCACTCTTCATATCGAGGATTTCGCCAGCAGCAACAGCAGGTACTTCTACATTCAAACGAAAGCCCTTTCGACCGAGATTGAACTCATTCACGCACTGCTGAAAGCTGTCGAGCTCGGAGAGAAAGTCGCGAGTGCCTTCCGCCATCGACGCGTCAGTCTCCGGTAGTTGGAGGTCTGCACGTACTTGGCTTGAGCCATCCGCTTGGGTCATGATGTGCCTTTTCGAGGCTGCGGCGGACGAGGGGGTTCGCGCGTATGTAGTGCTGCAGGCGTCTGCGCTGCGCTTGCTTTCTCTTGAAATGAAGGATGTCGCCGTTCTCTTCCGGCGGCGAGTCTCCAAATGGACAGCTCACAACGCCAGGCGCTGTCGGATTTTGCGCACTCTGATCCACAAGGCGAAAGTCGCTCCCGCACCATCTCACTCACTCGCTCACTGTACACATCAAGTTTATGCCAACAGCAGTTCGTGCTTTGGCGTCATCTGGAGAGACCATGTGCACACGCCAAATCAAGGGGATTATGACAGCGCCGTCCGAATTCGAGTGATCTTCTTGATTACCAAGTCCATTCACGAGTCTGCAGATGATGGCGAAGTGACAACCCAAAGTCTTGCGACGACAAGAGATGGTGGGTGCGATCGGATAGGTTTGTTAATCGAATAGGAACGTACAAACAACACCAGGGACGATTGTGTCGACATCGAGTCCCACGTGAGCTTGGGAGGGAGGCGCAGTGCATTCCAGCACAGCACTCCCCTAGACCCGAGTACCTGAACATGGTTTTGTCATCTACTCGACAGCCAACTCTGTGCCCCATCACACCATGACGTTCCATTGCCTCGCCGTAGATCCGCTTGCAGAGCTGCTCTCACCAAGATCACCGCATCCACCACTTGTGAACGACTCGTCCAGGAGCAGGCTCTCGATCGTCTGGTCGAGCGTGGTCATGTTCTGGTAATACTGACTCATGACCTTCGCCGTCAGCGAGCCAGCGTCCAGCTCGTCCTCTCCCGCAGCGCATTTCGTTTCAGAAGTCGTGCGGATGCACGTATGCGAGACGCATGGTGCCGAGACCAAACCGCGCTGGTTCTCCTCCATGCTGTTCGCGATGCTTCGCACCACGTTCCAGCCTCTCTCGGCCATTCGGATCTTCTTCGAGTGCTCGATCTCGACCACCGCTCGCCACACAATCACGACTTGGTGGTCTTCAATGAAGCGCCGGAGCGCGATCCACAGCTTCACAGTCGAGTGCGCATTAAGAAGCGGGATCTTGTCGGTCAGCGTGGCGTACATGGTGTTCTCCATCACTTGTCGAACCTACCGTCGCAACAAAACAAGAAGCAACAGTTAGCCACGGACCGCGACCCACTTCGAGATAGACACCAAACTAAATCCTAAATCCTGCTCACCTCGAGTTCGCCGTTCGTGGGGGTGAGCAGTCCTCCTTGCATGAGCTTCCAGGTCGCTCGAGTCACAGCCTCGGGCGTGAATGGGAACATGTGCGACTTTGCATGTTCCAGAAAGAGATAGTCGTCCTCGCTTCGCAGCCAGCTGGGTTTCTCCTTCTCCACGTTCTTGAAGTTGCGCTCGCCCCAGATCGCGCTGAGATGCTTGTACTGGTCATCCAAACCCTGGCAAAGAGCGCTAAAGGTTGCTGAGTCCGACAGCGCGCTGTTCACGATAGGCTTCTTCAAGGTGATGGAGCCGAACGCCAAGTTCCCATTCTAGTAGACAATGACAAAAAAACAAAACGGTAAGACTTCCAGAGACCTATCGACAGCACAGAGGAGATGCAGACAGTAGCTTTGCAACCGCAACTTACCGGCGATGGAATGAAGCGGTACTTGGAACAGGTGTCTCTCACGCTCTTGCAGATGAGGAGATTCTTATTGACGCGCGTGCGCAACTTCAGGTTTTCCACAGATGCCAGCTCTGACTGCAGCTTCTCGATGGCCGCTGCGCGCTTCCAAGCCAGCGCTTGCAGCAAGTGCTCCTGGCGATCCTTCTTCTTTAAAACGGAGCAGTAGGTTGAATCGCCACTGAGCAGCATCTCCAGTTGACTCTGTAACTCCTTCACGCTGACTCGGAGGTGCTCGATCTCTTCTCGCTGACGCTTTCTGGAGAGGTTCTGGTTGCGCTTCTTTGGCGCTTTCCCAGTGGTTGTGGAGGCTACTCCTTCGTCTTCCTCGCTGGTTTGGTGGTGTGGCGGGGATTGAGCAGAACTGCACTCGTCGTCGTTTCGAAGATTCATCGACTCGCTGGTACTGAATGGGGACTGGGTCTGAACAAAGTCCTCGTCATCTAGGCTGTGCAGCTTGCGGTAGCTCCGACCACGCATTGCTGAGCCTTGCTGCTGGTTGTCGTCGATTCCGCTGAAGTTCGGGGTTGCGACACTGCCTGCCAGCAGCATCTCTGACGCATCTCCATCGCGAAGTGTCGTGTCTCCAACTCTTCGTTCGCTCGTCGCACCAACGGATTCCCCGCCACTTGCACCAGCATCAGGAGCAGCAGCTAAGCTTGAAGAACTACTGCCTTTCGACTCGCGGTCGAAGTCGGTCACCCACTGGAGGAAACTGTCGAGCTCGAAGTAGAACTCGCCACTGCCATCTTCGAGTAGAGATGCATCAGGCAACAGCGGGGAGGCGTCGGAACTTTGCTGTCTGGAGGCATTCGCTTGGGTCATGGCTTGGTCTGGGTTGTTGTGGTGATGGATAGAAGGTGGTGGCGGCGCTTGCGGCGGTGGGTCCACTGCTGCAGCTCTTGTGTCCTGCTTGGTTTGTTCCGAAGTGAGACGATCGAGCGGTTCTTCGCTTGAGGCAGACGATGCGGGCGGATTTGACAGCGCCACTGATCACGCTCTTTCCCGCGCGAGCCACCTGCCGCATCTGCACATAGGTGAGACAGTCTCAACCAGTTGCAATAAAGCCGACCTCTTGGCTGGATGGCACTCTGAGTCTCTGCGGTGTGCTGACGCTGAGATGGTCACATCCAGAGCATCAGACAAGAGCTTGGAGCAGCTCAGTGGAGGTGAACATCGGACGCACCGACGCATTCAAGTCAACGAGCAAGCGGAGGAAGCTCACCAGTGTGGTGACGAGCGAGTCCTGAGTTTGTGGTGCGTCCGAGCGAAATCACGCTTGAAGGTGAGAGGAAAATCCACTCCAAGAGACATTTGAGGCGTCATCGCAATCGTGCTGAACGAACGAGCCTCGATATTACGCCAGTGCAAAAAGGGCTGTGAACGTTGAGCGATTGGCTCAGTGACCTTCTCTTGAAGCGCGCCTGGGAATACGCATTGGTCGGACGCAGGAAGCACCCTGAGCCTGCAGTTGCATGGATTCCAGGCTGCAACAGTCTGCTTCGCGCATCCTTGCAAATCGATATTAAAATGCATCTATGTACCGATGTTTGTCCTCATGAACTGATTGTCACGCCACTTCACCTGTGTGGCTTCGCCTATCAGCCGCAGCAAGCTGCTGTCGCATCACCACTCTCCACCTCGTCGTGCGAGAGACTCGTCAAGAAGTGTGTTCTCAACCGCCTGGTCGAGCATGTTCATGTTCTTGTAGTACTGGCTCAGGATATTTGCTGTCACGGATCCTATCGCCAGCTCGTCTTCTCGGATGGCGCAATTCCTGTCTGGGGTAGCTCGAGTACACGTCTGCGAGATGCATGGCGTCTTGGTCACACTGCAACCTTTCTCTCCGACTTTGCCGAGCCTTCGCATGACGTTCCAGCCATTTTCGAAGAACCGGAATCGCGAAGTGTGCTCGATCTCCACCTCCGCTTGCCATGTAACAGCGACCTGGCGGTCGTCGATGAAGCGCTTGAGAACGACCCACACCCTGACTGTCGCCTCTTCTTGGGTGCCAAGGAGCGGGATATTCTCGACCCGAGTGGCGTACAGAGTGTTGCGCATGACCCTGCAAGTCTATAGAGCATTGCGGAAAAACATAAGTGTAAGCTAGCGAATCGATCACCTTTCAGCCGCCATTGCCAAGTTCCTCCGCACCTTCACTTCGCCGTTGTTCGGCGTGAGGAAACCTCCTCTCACGATCTGCCACATCGTTTGGCTCACGACATCCGGCGAGAATGGATAGATGTGCGACCTGGAGTGCTCAAAGTAGAAGCTGTCGCCATCGCGTTTCAGCTGGTTCAAGTGCTTGGTCTCTGCGTTCGAGCCGGAGAAGCTGCATTCGTCCCAGACGGTTTGTATGCGCTCGTACTGGGCATCTAATCCCTGGCGAAGCACGTCAAACCTGGCTGCGTCGGATCGTGCACGGTATGCGAGAGGTTTCGCAAGATTCATTCGAGTAAAACTCGAGACGCCATACTAATAGCACACATTGGAGAGCACAAACATGGAGGTTACGACATGAACACGACTTCAGAACGCCATCCAATAGCCAAGGAATAGAAAGCAACATACCGGCAAGGTAGAGAGATAGCTCTTGGAACAAACCTCGCCAAAGGTCTTGCAGACGAGCGCGGTCTCTTCAACGAGCGCTCGGAGTTTCGTGTTTTCCACCGTCGCGTACTCCGCCTGCTGCTTCTCATTCGACGCCGTGCGTTTCCACACCAGCACCTGACGCACGAAGAACTGCAGGTCTTTCCTGCGACTGGAGCTAGTGCAGGTCTCGCCACTCGCGTCGGCAGTAGTATCTCTACGCCTGAGCAGCCTCTCCAGTTGAATCTGCAGCTGCTGAGCGCTGATCCGGAGCTGCTCGAGCTCTTCTCGCTGACGCTTTCTAGATCGGTTCTGGTTCCTCCTCTTTGGCACTTTGGGTGTCGGAATGACCGCTTGCTCGCTTTCTTCTCCGATCTTGGATCGCTTCGATGGTTGAACTGCGGAAGCGTGCTCCGACTGCGAATGGTGATCACCTTGTGGAGGCACTGCGCGGTGGTGTCTGGTATCCAACTGATACTGCGTTGGCTGGCCGCATTGCAGACTCAGGTCGCTCGCTGTGCTGATGCAGGGTGTGTCCGGCATCCCAATCCCGTCAGCCAGCAAAATCTCCGACACATCCGTGTCATTGACGAACTCCTGGAAGCTGACGAGGTCAAACAAGAACTCGCTGTCCATCGTCAGTGCGCCACCGCTAGGGAAACCCAGAGAGCTTGCACCAAGCGGACTTGAGACTTGCGCTTTGGTCATGCTGGAGAGGGATCTGGAGAGGCGTCTGGATTGGCGGCGCTTCCCTGCTGGCCGTCGAGCTGCGCGCGTCTGCAGTGTGCTTCTTGCCTGGTTTTCAACTGGGCAGGAGCCACACTGTGCACACAAGGAACTCACTCACTCGCTTCCTCACACTGCCAGAGCAGAGACGATCCAAGAGAAGGAGGGGACGAGTCGTTCGCTTCGTGACGACAGGCGTCAGTCAGGGAAAGACAGACAGATTGTTTTCCCATCAAGAGCGAATAGGTGATCTTCCCATCCCGTTTGACGCTCGCTAGATTTTGGCATTTGTGTTCCGGACGTTCAGCTTGCCAATGAAGCAACTCTTCAAATCGCAAAGAGTGTACATGTGTGCTGACAGGATCGATGATTGTGGCTGCGCAAAGTTGATTACGCCAGAGCGTGGTGCAGAAACATCTGGAGACGGACTGATGAGTGGACGCGTCCGGACGTTTGCTGCTCGTTCGGTATCATCAAGAGTGTCGCCTTGCGTGAAGTGAAATGTGCGTCTGCGGAGAAACCTCAAGACGACAGTTCTTTGTCTAACTATCTACATCATCCCACACTGTATAGCCACCTAAACAGCGGACTCAGACGCTCCGTTACATCTAGCTGAACCGCTTGAAAATCCGCCACCACACCTACTACCACCGCCACTGGCGTTCGCGAGCGACTCGTCCAGAAGAAAGTTCTCGATCATCTGGTCCAGCATGCTCATGTTCTCGTGGAACTTGTTCAGCACGATCGCTGTTGGAGAGTCGTCGGCGAATTCGTCATCTCCTGCGCCGCAGTTCAGCCCAGGAGTGGATCGAACGCACATCTGCGAGATGCTTGGCGCCAGGTCGAGACCGCGAGGTTGCTTCGCCTCGTCCGCCCCGGTGATGGCGATGCTTTCCATCACGCTCCAGCCGCTCTCTGTTACCTCGATAACCCGCTCGGGATGCGCAATCTCGACCAGTGTCTGGAAAACCATGACGACCCGGTGGTCTTCGATGAATCGCTTCATAGAAACCCACACTTTGATTGTCGAGACTTGCGCGCTGGGAAGCGGGATTGCGTCTTCTAACGTGGCATACAGAGTGTTGCCCAATACTCTGCACATCTATGCGCTCCGAAAACACAAAGGCGCTTGTTAGTTGCGCAGAAACAATGGCAACAGACATCATTACGATCAGGCACTCACCTTCAGCTCGCTGTTCGTGGGTGTGAGCAGTCCACTCTTCAGGAGTTTCCAAACAGCGCCGCTCACCGCATCTGCAGTGAACGGAAATATGCTGGATCTCGTGCGCTCCAAGCAGAAACCTCCCTTGCCATCGCTTCGCAGCGTGCTCGATTCTAGTCTCTCTGCGTTGGAGTTGTCGAAGTCACACTCGTCCCAGACCTTGCCGATACGCTGGTACTGGCCATCCAGACCTTCACGGAGCGACGCGAAGATCGCAGAGTCGGATACCGTGTTGAATGCGGTAGGTTTCCTTAGAGTAGCGTGGTCATCCGAGAAACCTCCACACTGCAACATGCAAAAGGCGCACAAACAAAGTAAGGAACAACACCCGGAGCACTCGGATACCCCATGGAATCACAAAGCAGACTAGTCTCCACAACGCACCGCCGATTGTGAAACGCTGCGCTTGGAACACGCGTCTCTCAGGCTATTGCAGACGAGGAGGTTTTTTTCAATGAGTCCCCGAAGCTTCTGGTTCTCCGCTGCCGCTCGCTCCGACTGCTGCTTCTCATTGGTTGCAGCGCGTTTCCGCGCCAGCACTTGGTGCACGAAGAGCTGTCGATCGTCTCTCTGGCTGGGACTGCAAGTCTCGTCGCCTGTGTTGGCAGTCGAGGACTCGAGTGCACTATCTCCACTGAGCAGCGACTCGAGTTGGATCCGCAGCTCCTGCACAATGGCTCGGAGGTATGCCAGTTCTTCCCGCTGACGTTTTCTCGATTGGTTCAGGTTTTTCTTCTTTAGCGCTTGCGAGTGCTCATTCCTTTCTCCATGGTTGGATCGCTTCAATGGTCGAGTAGAGCAGCTTTCCGAGTGCGAGCGACGACTTTGAGGAGTCGCTGCATCCGACTTGGCACGCATCGCTGGCTCATGCTCTTCCTTCTTGAGATCAAATGCGTCGAAGCAGGAGATGTCCACCATCTCAACGCCACCAGCCAAAGGGTTCTCTGGGATCTCGGAATCGCGCAGTATCTCGTCGTCAAAGCCATCTCTTCCAGTCCTCACATCGCCGAGCACGTCCGTAGCGATGGGGTCTCTTGGATCGAACCCACTGACGCAATGCTGGAAACTGTCGAGGTCAAAGAAGAACTCGTCGTCCGCCAGCAGCGTGGCGCAGCTAGGAAATTTGAGGGAGCTTGTACTGAGCGGGGGACTTGAGACATCTGCTTGAGTCATGCTGAGGGAGGGCGGCGCGCGTTCCATCTGGGGTTGTTTCCGTGCTCGTCTGCGGCGCTTGGTGGCTGTTTCCGAAATGAACTGGAGACCCACCATCGCACTCAGTACAGAGGAGTCACTCGCGAGAAAGAGCGGCAGAGTGATTATAACGACACGCTGGTGATGGCTGTGAGACACTTTCCTCACAAACGAGTGTAGTGCATCCAAATGTATATGCACAGGGAAGCAGATCACGCCAATGCAGCTGGAGTATCGAGCGGCGACTGGAGTCATCCTGAATCCTGAAGGCTCACACAACAAGGGGTGTTGCGTTCCTGGAGGCAGGTGCACTGTACTGGTAGGTGTGTCAACTCAACAGTCTAGGTGCTGGTATCCGGTTAGAGAATCCATTCCTCGCAGATACTATAGGAGGCGGAAGCGAGAGAGCTTGAGGTTCTCGGTCCGACTGCAAGGACGGTTCAATCGATGGAAGGTCAACCTGTGTGATTGGTTACCCTGCTTATGATGCAGTAATTAGTGCTCGGAAGTGTGTCTTCTACTCGAACCTGCGCACGCTGCTGGCTCGGACGTCCCTTTGAATCGGGTTGAGCCGCTTGGGCAGTCGCCACACCTTTTGCTCCTGCCACTCCCTCTCGCTAGCGACTCGTCCAGGAGGAGATTCTCGATCGTCTGGTTCAGTAACCCCATGTTGTCGTGGAGCTGGTTCAATACAAACGCTGTCGGCGAACCGTCAGCGAATTCGAGTTCTCTTGCGGCACAGTTCTTACCTGGACTGGATCGAACACAAGTCTGCGAGGTACATGGCGCCATGCTGATAGTGCACTGGTTCTCGTCGAGTTTGGCGATGCTCTGCACGACGTTCCAGCCGCTCTCTGTTACCTGGACTTTTCGGTCGGAGTGCGCTATCTCCATGAACACTTGGAACACCACGACGATCCGGAGATCTGTGACAAATCGCTTCAGAGTGATCCACACTTTGATACGCGAGTCTTCTGCGTTCGAAAGCGGGATCGTGTCCTCCAGAGTGGCGTACAGAGTATCACCCATGACTCGGTACATCTAGGAGTTGCCACATTCGAAAACGAAGACAGTGTGAGCTCAACGTAGACCCTGGGCTGCAATTAACATGTGCGCCAGCGTTCCGGTTGGACTCTCACCTTCAGTTCGCCCATCGTGGGTGTGAGCAATCCGCTCTTCATGAGCTTCCAGATCGTTCGGCTCACCGATTCCGCGGTGAATGGAGAAACGTGTGTCTTGGTATGCTCCAAGTAGATGTCCCCGTTGGCATCGGTTCGCAGCCTGTTCGACCCTCTCGTCGCAATGCCATTCTTGAAGCTGACCTCACTCCAAACAGTATCGACGCGTTCGTATTGGTCATCGAGACCTTCGCGGAGTGAGGCGAAGATGGCCAAATCCGACCCCGTGTCGGATGACGTTGGCTTCTTCACAGCAGCGTGGTCGTACTTGAAGCATCCATACTAAAGCACGTGAAAGCACACAATGCACGCTTGTAAGAGCATCCAGCTTCCTCGGGAAGGAGCGACAAGTCTCGAGACGTGGTGTTCTCCACAACTCACCGGCACATTCGAAACGAGACACTTGGAACTCGTCGCTCTCAGATTATCGCAGATCTGCAGGTTTCCTTCGACGAGCGCTCGAAGCTTCTGGTTTTCCGCCACCG
>JAASFO010000445.1:0-21133 GCA_023333815.1 Globisporangium recalcitrans
CGTCAGCCACCTCGCCTGGGCATCATGGACGCACGTTCGAAGAGAGCACAACAAAATGGCTGACTTCCTCGCCAATGCAGCGATGGACTCGCGCGGGCGACGAACCCTTACACCTTCCACACGCGACATCGAAGCCACGAGATTCCAGCAGGTGCAGAAGCTCATGGACAACGACATGAAGTGCGTAGCCTCGCAGATGCGAACAGGATCACTGACCAGAGTGATGAAGATATTCCTGGTTTCTTCATCTATTGCGGTAGATAGATAGAATAGCATTTTGTTTTGTTTCTTATGAGATGTGTCTTGTATGAATGAGATGTGTCTTGTATGAGTGAGATGTGTCTTGTTGTCGTCCCATGAAACCCTATACAAGATGTGTCCATTTCAAGTTGGATCACGCTGATGAATTTCAACCAATGGCAGTATCGTCTTGTGCTGATTAGCTGAAACTGACAAAGTGGTCGAAAGTGGGTGATTCCCCACTTGACTTGGTTTTTGCATGTTTTGAGAGACTCCCTCTTTATTATGTATAGAGGCTCTCTGTCTGACTTGCCTTCAATAAGAAAATGAGAAACCGTGTGGGGATAAAAACGGACACTCTGTAGTGTCAGCTTGCTGTGGTCCACATACCTACCACACAGCTCTGAGAAAGCTCCTCATCAACGCAAATCCTATCGGATCCACACACAATCACGAGGCATCCCTGCTGCCAGATATCTCTCTCATTCTCTCTCGCTTGCTTGCAGGTTGCTCATTGCCAAAAGCGCCTTCTTCCGCTCAAGTCCCCCCTTCAAGCTCCCATCACCTCCAGCTCCTCCACCACCATGAGCGCCATCGGAACCCGTCTCGCCGGCCAAGTGGCCGTGATCACCGGCGCCGCCGGCGGCATCGGCCGCAAGTCCGCGATCCTCTTCGCCAAGCAGGGAGCGCGCGTCGTGTGCGCCGACCTGAACGAGGAAGCCGCAGCCGAGACCGTGCACCTGGTGCACGAAGAGCTCAAGAAGTTCGGCGGCTCCAAGGACGTCGTCGCGCGCGCGCTCAAGGTGGACGTGTCCAAGAAGAGCGAGGTGGAGAACATGATCAATGTCGCGGAGAAGGAGTTCGGCAAGCTCAACATCCTCTTCAACAACGCCGGCATCATGCACAGCAGCGACGACGACGCGATCAGCACGGAGGAAGACGTGTGGGACCTCACCATGAACATCAACGTCAAGGGGGTGTTCTTCGGCTGCAAGTACGCGATCCCGGCGATCCGCCGCGCGGGCGGAGGCTCGATCATCAACACGGCGTCGTTCGTGGGCATCCTCGGCGCGGCCACGCCGCAGCTGGCGTACACGTCGAGCAAGGGAGCGGTGATCGCGATGACCCGCGAGCTCGCGGTGATCCACGCGCGCGAGAACATCCGCGTGAACGCGCTGTGCCCCGGTCCGCTGAACACGGAGCTGCTGCAGAAGTTCCTCGACACGGAGGAGAAGAAGCAGCGCCGCCTCGTGCACGTGCCGATGGGAAGATTCGGCGAAGCCGCGGAGATGGCGAAGGCTGCTCTGTTCTTGGCCAGCGACGACGCGTCGTACGTCACGGGGACGTCCTTCGTGGTCGACGGCGGGATCACGTCTGCATACGTCACCAGCGAGACCGACGTGGACCCATTCAGCGGTCCAAGCGAGGTGTAAGTTGGTTTGGTGCATAGATGAGTGAGAGAGAGAGAGACTGCACATGTATGGGTTTCTCCCAAGATGGCGTGACACTTGCAGCAGATAGTAGATGACGATCATCGTGATAATTGCGCATACAAATATGACACAGCTGAAAGATCGTTTGGAGCCACGTGTCCGCACAACAGACGCTGGAATACGCAACCGCCGATGCAGCTTGGACAGCTTGCGTGTCCGCATGAAGAAGCTGTAGCTCTTGGCTGATGCAGCCCAGACAGCGTTTTTGACGGCTTGAAAGACGCAGCAACATGACAGAGCAAGCCAAGAGCGCAATGTTTCTGCACTTTGAGGGGAAGTGCCTCTCTCACCATGGTTCAACATCGCCACGCAATGGTTGCATGGGTAAAAAATGCCTCTCACTATGTGATGCTGCTTCGAGAGAACTGGGTGCTATTCTGCTGTGTCGAATGAGTCGTCTCCTTCGCTTCGCGCGGCTGCTGTCAGCCAGTCACCTCTAGACGCGGAAGTTCCACTGTGTGATACATCCGACCATCAAACAACCGCACCAAGCAACAACAACAACAACACACGCACCGAAATCAAACTCGCTCAGTACCTCGGAAACCGCAATATCCACACACATTATAGACAAGCAACCAAAAAGCAAATGAACGCACCGCTTTGAGCTTCGTGACTGCGCGGAAGCCGTGCTTGGAGAGACTCACGCCCTTGCCCGTGTTGCGCTCGCCCGACCACGGCAGGTACGGGTCCAGCGCGTCGCAGCGGTTCATGAACACCGTGCCGGCGCTGAGCTGCCCACCGACGCGCATCGCGCGCTCGCGGTCGCTCGTGAAGACCGCAGCCGTGAGTCCGTAGTCGCTGTCGTTCACCTTCGCGATCGCTTCTTCGTCCGACGACACGCGCTGGACGCCGACGATCGGTCCGAACGACTCCTCCTTCATGATGCGCATCGAGTCGTCGCAGTCTGCGAGCAGCGTCGGCGCGAAGAAGCGGCCCTTGCCCTTGCTGTCGGTCGTGATGCCGCTGCCGCCCGTGAGCTGCTTGGCTCCCTTGCCCACTGCGTCCTTCACGTGCGAGTCGAGGAACGCCTGCGCAGTCGGCAGCGCCATTGGGCCGAGCGAAGTCGCTGGCTCGAACGGGTCGCCCAAAGAGTACGACTCGAAGATCCCCTTGGCGGCGTCCACGAACGCGTCGTAGTTGTCGTCGTGCACATAGATGCGCTCGATGCCGCAGCACGACTGGCCGGCGTTGTAGCACACGCCGTCGACGAGTCCCTCCGCAGCCGCGACCGGGTCAGCGTCCGCCGCGACGTACCCGGCGTCCTAATATGCATTCATCCATCACATGCGAGCTCACCAGTGAGTGCCAACGATGCATTGCGCTGTTCATGCATCGCTATAGGGACTTACATTGCCGCCGAGCTCGAGCGTCACGTCAATGAAGCGCTTGGACGCGGTCTGCTGCACCTGGCGACCACTGTCCGCCACCAAACCAGGAACAAGGAAGCGCAAAGTGAGTCAGTATCCGCCCACCATATAAGAACTCGCCTATCAGTTGAGCTGCTCCGTACGTACCCGTTGACTGAGCCCGTGAAGGACACAAACGCGGTCTCGGGGCGGTGCATGAGCTCCGCCGCCACGTCGTGGTCCGCGAAGGACGCCTGCAGCACGTGCTTTGGGAAGCCCGCCTGCTCGAACGTCTTCTCGTAGTGCTCTCCGCACAGTGGCGTGCGCGGCGAGTGCTTCAGGATCACCGAGTTGCCCGCGAGCACCGCAGGGATGATCGAGTTCACGGCCGTCATCAGCGGGTAGTTCCACGGCGCCTACAGCATCCACATACTGGAGCGTTAGAGTACGCAGCGCACCGAGTGTGAGGAAGCATCATCAAGGCTCAAATTGGGTACGCACGATGACGTAGACGACGCCCACTGGCTCGTGGGTGATCTGACGGAACAGTCCGTTCTCCTCCGGGAAGGTGTCGGTGCGGAGCGCTTCGTTCGACAAGTAAATGAGGGCTCTAATGGAGAGATCCGCGAGCGAGGTTAGCGATGAACCATACAAACGCCATGAGCGCATCCATACGTGTAGAGAAGGAGGCGCGAGCTTACTTGGCGCGCGCAATGGTGCCGTTCACTTCGTTGCGAGCCTGCTGCAGCGGTTTGCCCATCTGTCCGGAGATGTCGCGCGCGATCGACTCGGTCTTGCTCGCGAGCGCGTCGATCCACTTCTTGCAGAGCTCCTGGCGCTCGTGCAGCGGCACGTGCTGCCACTCGCGCTGCGCCTTCACGGACGCGTCGAGCTTGGCGTGCGCCTGCTTGCTCGTGTCATACGCCACCTCGGTGAAGATCTCACCCGAGTACGGGTTGTCCACCTTGACGCTATACACCATTCGACAGAGAAGGCACATGCAGTTGGTCAGAGAGCTGTCATTACAGCGGTATGCACGCGAGCATTGACTTACGCAGCGGCGGCGAAGCCTCGCGTGGCAGTGCCACTCTGACGAACAGAGCTCGTGGCGATCTACACAAGCAGCACACATGCGCACGGATGAGGGTTCGTCTACAGACAGCAGTAGCAGTGGCAGCGCCATGTCATCCATAGACAGCAGCAGCATATAGCGCGCACGCACACACACCTTCTTGGACACGTGGCGCAGCATGGCAGCGATGAATCTCTTGCTTTGTCAGGTAGCTTAGGAGGAGAAGATCTCTCTTTGGTACGCACTCGGAATGCTCCGCAGAGAGCGTCTGATACTAAACAGGTGTTTAGTACCAGGCAACACCCACCTCGCTCTAGCGTCCATCCTGTATAGGACCACCGAGTGTTTGCAGCCATTTACTGGTGTGGCAGTATCCAGAATGCCGCTATTCAGCTGGTTTTGCAACAAAGCTTCCATCAGAGTAACACCTGCTGTATGTGCATTCACTGGAGATGAGTCGGTGAGAAACAGCAAGAGCACAAGATTCGCAGCATCTTTTTCCAGCCGTTTCTGGGTCAGGAATAGAAAGATGCCCCAGTTCCCGAGGCAGAAATAGAATGCTCACCCCTCGCTCGCTGCTTCAAGCTGCTTCTCAAAATTCTCAAAATGGCACACGGAAGCAGGATTTGTGATGGGAGGAGGAGGGATGGAGGCGAGCGACTCGCAATCAAACTGCAACAGCAAAGAGCCACTTGCACGCATCGTGCAGACGCTGATGACACGCGCAGACGCGATCGTCACACCATCAGTCTCCTTCGAGTGCGTGATTGCGTGCGGCCAGGTGCGAGAGCGTGCCAGGAAAGAGAGCCGCTCGCTCGCTCAGCCCATTCCACTCAGATGCGCGCTGCTGCGAGACTCACCCACCAGCAGCAGCAGCTCACCCCGCTGCTTGTTGGCTCCCGCTATGCGCGTGCCTTGGTGAAGCCGCTGCAGCATGTGCGAAGGCTGCAGCAGCAAGCACCGCCACAGCAGCAGCAGCAAGTCAAGTACTTGGTGATCGATGGCTACATCAAGTGGGGGCGAGAGGACCTCGAGTCTGGCGGCGCGGTCACAGCCGGCCAGCTCTACGCCGACATGCTCGTCAGGTGTACACCGCCGCCGTACGCGGCGAGCTACGACCTCATCTTCCCCGCCGACCCAGACTTTGAGCTGCCCGATCTGAGCCAGGTACAGTCTGCTGTTTTGGTTGGTTCACGGCTGCTTGCATGGTGTGTGCCGTATCTGGCTTGTGCTCACACTTTTGTTGCTGTGCATTGCAATACGATAGTATCATGGCGTGGGCTGGTCGGGCTCGTCGCTCACGGTCTACAAGTCGGACGACGAGCGGATCGTGCAGATGAGCGACCTCGCGCGCCGGTGCTTCGCGCAGGGCATCCCGCAGTTCGGGAGCTGCTTCGGCGCGCAGCTGGCGGTCGCGGTTGCCGGCGGCGTCGTGGCGAAGAACAGGTTCGGCAAGGAGCTTGGCATCGCGCGCAAGATCATGTTGACACCTGAGGGTCGAGCGCACCCGATGTACGACGGCAAGCCGTCCGTGTTTGGCGGGTTCACGAGCCACAACGACCAGGTGACGCACATCATGCCTGGCGGTCTGAAGCTCGCGCAGAACGCGCACACGTCGGTGCAGGCCGTGAGCGTGCGCCACCAGAAGGGTGACTTCTGGGCTGTGCAGTACCACCCCGAGTACGACCTGCACGAGATCGCGCGCCTGCTCTACTGCCGCCGCAAGGTGTCGATCGAGCTGGGCTTTTTCCGCGACATGGCAGGCGCCGACGCGTTCATCGCCGACCTCGAGGCGCTGCACTCTGACCACTCGCGCCGGGACATTGCGTGGCGGTACGGCATCGACCACGACGTGCTGGACGACGACGTCCGCACGTGCGAGGTCAAGAACTTCATCAAGCACCTCGTGCTCCCGTACCACCGCCTCGTCACGACGACTGGCAGCAGCGATAAGTACCATAAATGAATACACACATAAATGCACAACCGAATATTGCATGCATGCATGGGTTTTCACACAGCGCGCAATGTTTCGTCCGAGAAGAAGTCGTCTTTGATGCCTTTGATCTCATTTAGCCTGGTGTGACTTGTCGAGATCCAGTCGAGCAACACTCGCTGTCCAGGGTTGCCTGTGAGCTCTTCACAAGTCTGTCGAGCTAGGAGCTCATCAGCTCAATGGTGAGCTGCTAGATGATCGGATGATGTTTCTTTGGGTATGAATGCTGGTTTGAGAGTAGCAAATCGCTGCTGCTGGGAAAGTTGGTTCTTGAATAAGTAAGTGTGGGAATGGTGGTCCTGAATCCTGATGCTCGAATCCAAAGCTCTGTGTGTGTTTTGTGTTGTGTCTGCACGTGTCTCTATCTATCAGGTGCATCTTCAGTCCGTCTCTTACGCGACCTAGTGTGTCTTCTTGCTCTTGTCGTATCCATGACCATTGCGGCGCTTTCGCAGACAGAAGATCAGCAGCACGACGCCCACGACCGCCGCGCCGCTGATGAGCGCGAACTGCTGGAGCGCGGCCATGAGCTCCAGGTGGCGGAACATGCTCACGCCGTCGACGCTCCGCGAGAGGTTCGTCGCAATGTTGATGAGCGCGATGAGCTCGTTGCGGTTCAGGCGCGGCATCTTCTGCACGTCGTCAACGAGCAGGATCTTGAGCGCCGTGCCGAGCCCCATGGTCTGGATCTTGCCCCAGAGTCGGCACTTCTCGCACGTCACGCAGTCCATGATGCGGCTCACGTTCATAAACTTCTCGCGGAATTGGACTTCAAGCTGGCGCTTCTGCTCCTTCGCGTCGATGAACTCGTCGTAGGACATCTGGCCGCGCTGCACGCGGAAGAGCGCTTGCTCGTTGAAGCCCGTGAGCACCGACTTGCGCTCGGAAGGACACGATGTGTGCTCCTGGTCTTCCAGCACGAGCTGCTTGAGGATCGCTTGCACGCGGGCGTCGTCCTCGGCATTGCCCGTCGCGTAGTCGTACTGCAGGAGCTCGTGGCGGTATCGGCCGAGCGCGCGCATCACGAACAGGTACGTGAAGTAGAGGTTCTGCAGGCGCTCGTGGTGCTTGCCCACGCGGAACACAAAGAGCGACGGGTTCGTGCCCCAGCTGTCGCCGTACTTGTACCGCAGCGCGATGTGCGTGTTGATCGACGCCTGGAGACCCGAGATCAAGCGGTAGTAGACGCGCTCTTCAAAGCACATGCCCTCGAGGCTCTTCTCCTGTCCGCGCTGCGGCGTGAAGCAGTTCTCCTTGTAGATCGCATTCCACACGCGCTCCGCCTGGTGTCCACTGTACCCAGTGTAGCGCTCGGGGTTCTCGAGCAGGTTGATGTAGACCATGTTCTCGCCGGGTTCGCCCTGGTTGCTCCAGATCTCCTCGCTCTGCTCCTCTTTCCAGCCGCGGAACGTCTCGCCCGCGACGGCGTTCGTGCGGTCGACCTTGGACAACTTGTCCTCTTCGCCCGTCTGCTTGGAGCACGGCTTGCCTGGCTCCTCGGACTGTGTGTCTTTCTTCTCACTCTGCTTCTTCGTGGACGACTCAGCTTCTTTGCTAATGTCGGCGCTGGCCGTGGCGATGCTGTTGATGTTGCGCTGCGCGTGCGTGCGGTCCATCTGGTACCACGTCTTGGGGATCTCGTGCGACGGACACTCGCAGACCGCACAGTCGATGCTCGAGCACATGCCGTCGTCCTGCCAGAACGGACACTCCTTGCCGAGGTCCACTTTGAAGAAGCGGAAGAACGTGAGGTGCGAGAGCTCCTGGAGCAGCGGGTGGAAGTGCTCGGACACAGCCTTGTCCACGGTCTCGTAGTCGCAGCCCGAGTCCTGCACGCTGCCACTCAGCTCGGGCGTGTGGCACACCTGGCACTGCAGGAAGTCGTACATCTCCTTGGGGAAGAGCGCGTTGCGCTGCGCTTTCACTGGCGCTGCTGCTGAACCTGCTGATGACCCGGAAGCGTGCTCGGCGGTCGCGGGCAGCACGAGCAGCAGCGCCGAGAGCGCGGCCACGAAGGCGCGGCGCAGTCGCAGCGGCGTCATGGCGTAATCGACGAATGGGCGGACGAAGGCGGCGGTCGTGCAATGGGCGGGCGTTCGCTCGCTTCTCTTCTCGTCTGGGGGCGCTAGTGACGAGAGAGAAATGAAGATTGCGTCAGAGCTTTTCGCGTCCGCAACCTTCTTCGTCTTGTTCAAAATGCTGTGCGTGCGTGAACATGCTGCCACGTTTCACCCAGGAGGGGTGTCATTTCAGATGCTGGAGTGATGTGATTGGTGGGAAATGGTGTGAGATGCTTTTATTGGACGAAACTGATCGGATTATGCTGCGTGGTGGCTTCTGGTTGGAGCAAAATGACTCGAGCGATTATGCAAGAAGTTTCTGGTGAGCAAACATGGCTCAAAAACATCTCCAGGATTGGAAGGTGTCGAGATGTCTCGATGGCTTGCATTGTAGAGTTCGTCCGCACAGCATGCACTGTAGCGGACGAGCTTGCGGGCGACTCTCATGGAGGACGTGTTGCTCATGCGCCGATAGCAAGCAATGAGTTCAGCACTGCAGCTCTTCTTCCGCTGCGTCTGTATGTGAGAGCGGGTGCTCTCCATGCCATCCGTCCCGAGTGCATATCTGTGCCTTCAAAGGCGCCGCTTAAATGCGACTTTCGTCATCAAAGGACACACGAGCCGAATCTCATTCAATAGCGCGCGTCTCTGCTTCAACGTCGGTTTGAATTCACTCGTGCAGTCAGCTGCTGCGTGAATAGACTCTGACGAATAGACTCACACCACTCGACTCAAACCATGCCAAGGCGTATGAAGAGCATCTGGGCTGCAGCGCTCCCTCGCTCTGTTTCAGACAGCGAGCGTGACGAAGCAGCACAAGAAAGCGGCAAAGAGCAAGAAGAGGCGCGTGGAAGCATTGTGGAAGCGCATGACAGAAACCGCGCTCGCTGCGACGATGATCGCGGCAGAGGTTGCAGCAGATCAGCATGATGAAGAGACTCCTGCAGACTTACGTTTCGATGCAGCGGATGTTGCAGCAAATGACGAGATCCGTGCATTTGGAGAGGACGAGTTTTGTGAAGAGGAGATCTTTTCACTCGTTGACGAGTTCACGAGTGCAGAATGGGAAGATTCGTGAGCTCAAACAGCAGTGTCGCTCATGCAACTCACGCGTCCACATGCAGCAAATCGCAGATCCCATATCTCACACTCTTCCCATCCTCATTCGATCATCTGTGTCAGCCTCAAATAGCGTGTCCACCTTATCATCCAACTTCAATGGGATTCTGATTGCTCAATCTATCTTTAGACGTCTTCTTTCCTAGACATTTCCTCATTCGTCAACTCACCCTCCCATCAGCATCCCCAACAAGACAAGATGTTCGCCGCTCGCCGTGCGCTGCAGCTCGCGCAACGCGGCGTTCCAGCTGTCGCCACTGCCCGTGCGCTCTCCACTGGTAGCAATGCGACGCCGCTGTCGGTGCTGGTGATTGACGGCTACTCGAAGGAAGGTCGCGAGGACCTCCAGGCAGGAGGCGCCAGCACGGCCGGCAAGCTCTACCAGGAGCTGCTCAAGAAGTGCACGCCCCGCGGTAACGTCGTCGCGGACATCGTGTACCCGGCCGACGAGGACTTTTCGACCCCGGATCTGTCCAAGGTACCTGTGTGTGCTGTGTGTGCCATGCTGAAGTTTGGTTGCGTTGTTACAGAGTGAGTCCTGATGTGCGCTTTGGTGGTCGTTTGTGTGTCTGTGTGAGTGTGCAGTACCACGCCGTGGCGTGGACTGGGTGCTCGCTGACGATCTACGAGACCGAGGACGTGCGCGTGTCCAAGCAGATCGACTTTGCCAAGAAAGTGTTTGAATACGGTACGTCGACACAATGCACTGGCAAGCATAACTGACAAGCTGGTGCTCTCGCGCTCACTACATCTGGACGCACCAATTCTACGATCTCTCTCATCACAGGTCTCCCTCAGTACGGGAGCTGCTGGGCGGCGCAGATCGCGGTGGCGGCTGCCGGTGGCCACTGCGGCAAGAACCCGCGCGGTCGCGAGATGGGCATTGCGCGCAAGATCGCGCTCTCGCCCGAGGGTCGCGCGCACCCGATGTTCGAAGGCAAGCCGACCGTGTTCGACGCGTTCACGAGCCACAACGACGAGATCACGCACATCGCCCCCGGCGGCCTCCACCTCGCGAGCAGCGACTTCACGTCCGTGCAGGCGGTGGCGATCCGCCACTTGAATGGCGAGTTCTGGGGCGTGCAGTACCACCCGGAGTACGACCTCCACGAGCTCGCGCGCCTGACGTACTGCCGCCGCGCCAAGCTCGTGGAGCTGGGCTTCTTCCCGGACATGAAAACCGCCGACTATTACGTGGACGACCTCGAGAACCTGCACATCGACCCGTCGCGCTATGACATCGCGTGGCGCCTGGGCATCGACGCGGACGTGATGGACGAGACGATCAAGAACTGCGAGACGCGCAACTTCATCAAGCACCTCGCGCTCCCGCACAAGGCAGTCATCGAGGGCAAGAACTAGAAACAACCACAACGTCACGATGCATTCTTGCAACAGCAAGCCATAAAAGACGAAGAAAAACCTCTAGTCCAAGAGAAACTAGAATGCATTGTTCAATGATCAAACACAGTTACGCATTCGAAAAAAAGTGTGGGGCTGGCTGGCTGCCTTGCGTTCAAGGCGCTCTCTTGCAACAGCCCGATGCTCTCAACTGCAGATTGGCTCTGCCTTTGCTCCAGTCCAGTAGATCATTCGCACTGGGTTCTGGCTTAGTTGCCGCCCTTCTTCTTGGCCGCCTTCTGCATCTTGACGGCCTGGGCGTTGACCTTGGCTTCGCGCACGAACGGCAAGTAGGTCACGCCACCCATAAACGGCACGAGCACGTCCGGCACCTTGACGCCGTTCTCGTCCTGGTAGTTTTCTAAAATGCAGCAGACCGTGCGCGTCGAGGCGCAGAGCGTCGAGTTGAGCATGTGCACGTACTTCTTCTCGCGCTGGTTCTCCTTCTTGATGCCGCAGCGGATCTCCATCGCGCGCGACTGGTAGTCTGTGCAGTTCGACGCCGACACGAGCTCGCGGTACTCCTTGTACGCCGGGAACCACGCCTCCAAGTCAAACTTCTTGGTCGCCGCGTTGTTCAGCTCGCCCGACACGATGTTCACGACGCGGTACGGCAGGTTGAGCGACTGGTAAAAGTCCTCCGCGTGGCGGATCATCTCTTCGTGCATCGCCGCCGAGTGCTCTGGCTCCGTGATGCAGAACTGCTCGATCTTGTCGAACTGGTGCACGCGGAAGATGCCCCACGTGTCCTTGCCGTGCGAGCCAGCCTCCTTGCGGAAACAGGTCGAGAAGCCGCCGTAGCGAAGCGGCAGCGAGCTCTCCTGGATCCACTCGCCCTTGTGGTAGCCGCAGATCGGCTGCTCCGACGTCGCGATGAGGTACTTCTCGTCTTCACCAATCACCTTGTAGAGCTGCTCGTCAAAGTCGTCCAGCTGCGCGACCGACGCCATCACGTCCTTGTTCATGAAGAATGGCGGCTTGAGCATCTTGTACTTGCGGTTCATCAAGAACGCCGACGCGTACGACATGAGCGCCTGCTCCAAGAGGAAGCCGTAGCCCGTCAAGAAGTACGCGCGGTGGCCCGCAACCTGCACGCCGCGCTCCGGCTCGTAGCCGTCGATGCGGTGGAGCACCTCGTGGTGGAAGTGGAGACCTTCCTGCTGGATCGGCGTGCCCCACTCCTTCACGATGACGTTGTCGTCTTCGTTGTTGGACACTGGCACGGTCGGGTCGACCGTGTTGCCGATCTTCGTGAGCTCCTTGTCGACGACCTCCTTGAGCGCGTCCGCCTCCTTCTTCTTCTCCGGGATGAGCAGCGCCAGCGCCTTGCGCTCCTCGCTGATCGCCTTGAAGTCCTGCTTGGCCTTGCTGAGCTCCTTGATCTGCGCCTGCAGCGCGTTCACCTTCATCTGCATGGTCTCGACCTCGCCCTGCTTCTGGCGCCACTCCTCGTCGAGCGCGAGCACCTGGTCCACGAGGTCGACGTTCAGGAAGCGCTTCTGCTGGTCCGAGCGCACCTGCTCCGGGTCGCCGCCGCGTTCCTTGCGCAGGCGGTTGATGTCGATCGGCATGTTCGCGTTCCTCTCTGAGTCTCTTGAGCTCTTGCTTCGTGGATCCTGAAAGAAATAGTGAGGCGATGTGAGGCGAGGCGATGTGAGTGAGGGTGACTGACTGTGTGGCGCACAGTGTTTTTCGAAGAACCAAGCGTTAAATAGAGTTATGTGTGGACACAGGAGAGGCAGTCTGTTAGATGTTGCTGATTTCATCTTCGTGTTGTTCCATCGGAAACGAACAGCATCGATCGTAACGCAGCAGATACGAACTGTCCAGGACAGGATCATACTTGAATCAAGTCCGGTGTAGAAACTGGTTCGACTGGATTTTGCACCCATGTTGCAGTCGAAGAATGCTTGCTGTTGTGTGTTTCTCGTGACTCTGCTTGCAAAGGCTGAAAAGCGTATGAGCCGCAAAGAAAGCTCTTGTGGATCAGACTCCTCGGTCTGACAGGAACTGAAGTCGCTCAACGAAAGATCTCTGAACATCACCACCACAAACTCGCTCATAAATCACTGCGCGCATTCCATTCGTGCTGCTGCTGCTGCTTACACCAACCGCAAGATAGAAAGAGAGGACGTGACGCTTTCACTGCAGCAGTGCAACAACGACGCATTGGACTTTTTGCAACCAGCACTCAGAGAAGCGTGCTGCGCGAGTGACGGTCCTGCGTGGCTGTGAAGCGGTCCACGACTGTGTTCGCATTCGTCGCCCCCTTCGTCAGCGTCGCCAGGTACGACACCAAGAGCGCGTCATTGTACTCCTAGCATAGCAAAGTAGCACCACGCATACGTGCATCCATCAGCACAATTCAGTTCGCCGAGAGGGGAAACAAGCACGCTCACCTGCAGGAACGCCGCGTCGAAACTCTGGGAGGTCATGGCGGGGAGCTGGTTGCAGATGCTCGAGATGTGACGAAGCAAGTTGTGGTCCATCGGCGCGTCGCCTAACAAAACCACAACGAAGCCACAGGAACCGTAGATAAATATACCATCAATTCCTAGCATCTATCTCTAAAAGCTACCAGCAGCAGCAACAACGCACCGTTCTTCATGGCTTGCAAGAATCGGATCAGCACGTCCACTTGGCGGTCGAGCATCTTCATCGCATCTCGCACATTGCCCAGGTACGGGTGCACTATGTTTGACACAAACACACAAACAGTAGAAACAACATAACAGCATCAGTGCTCCTCGCACGCAGACATGACGCGTTGATACCAAACTAAATGAACCCATACGTGAAGACTTGGAGCTGTCGCCGATCGGCGCGATCTTGGAGATGTGGTCCACTGAAATGCCCTCGGTCTCGGACGTCTCCACTTTGAACGGAGCCTTGACAAAGAGCATCGTGGGCGATCCGTTGAGCACGTGCAGCTCGGACTCGAAGAGCGTGATCGGGAGCTTCTTCTTCGTGCTGAGCCCCTTCGACACGGGGTCGAGCAGCATGAACAGCGGGCTCTCATTGAACTCCATCACCTGAAGGATGAGAACACATACCACGGCGAATTGTCAGGGCCATCTTCTATAGAAAGCGGGTCGGGAAGATCAATGGCGAAGGCGTACCGATCGATGGGTCGCCAAGTCCGTTGGCTGCACTTTCGTCCCGATCGTGTACCATCCGAGCAGCTCAAAGCCTGGGAACACCTGAGAGACTGCGCCATGTGTGCACACACAAGAGCAAGCCGCGTGAGCTCTCGCTACTGAAAACTATAGACGACAGTAGCGAAGAAGGGAAGGATACGCATCAACAACAACAGCGACGTACACTGCTGGATACGCGAGGTCAGGAACTCCTTGTCGAGCTGAACCTCGCCGTTGACCACGTCGTAGCGCATCTCGAACGAGTCGAACACCGACACGTCGAGTCCGTTCTGGATGCCGAAGAGCGCCCCGATCGCCTGCGGCATCTTGGCGTCCGCGGCAGAAGCAGCAGGAGTGGACGCTGAAGCCGCTTGCTGATCCTGCTGGAAGTTGCGGCGCTCGCGCGTGAAGTGGTCGGCGACGTTCATGATCACGAGCGGGTGCACCTGGATCTGGCGCTCGCCGCCGCCGCTGCTGCGCTCGTCGCGCTGCACGAGAGGCTCTTCGCCCGCCGCGCTTCGCATCTCCGTGTCCTGCATCTCTCGATTGTGTCGTTCGAATGCTTGCTTTTGATCTGCTTTGCGATGCTGGTAAATTGGAAGCTGTGCAAGAGCTTCTTTTGTGAGGGTTTCTCTTTCATAATGCGTCGGTGTAGATAAAAGTGTTGTAGGAGCTGTTGTGAAGGGAGCGCGGCTGGTTGAAGGCGTTATCTCTAGCTTAGATAGGTTTTGGTCAATGTTTATGAGAGAATAGATGAGCTAGGAGGAGATCGTCGCTGTGGATTGGCAGAAATTGAGGGACAAAGTGGGCTTACCACACAGCTGCGACAAAGTGCGATTCCGGTCATAACAGTGATTCGTATTTTTGAGTCAGGCACACATCTGTCCACCATCCATCCATCACCTTTCCCCTTTCGCAGCAGTCGATGAGTCAGGATCGCACTTAAAACACCAGACACCCTACCTCCGACTGCCACCGATCGTCGTCTAGTGGGATCAGTCGGTGGCACCAGCGTACTTCCTTTTTGCCTTTTTTTGGTGCGTTTCAAGCGAGTCTGGATATCCAGACCAGTTGTGTGGGTGTTTGTATGTGGTCACTGAAATCATCGCCATGATGGCGCACGCAACACACGCACGCACAAACTCGTAGACCCCAAAAACCTGCTCTGTCGACCGTCGCAGACTCGCTCGCTCTCTCTCTCTCTCTCTCTCCTTCCTTCCTTCTCTCTTATCTGCCGCCGCCGCCTCTGAGTGCATGCTGCGCGCGCTCCGCTCGTGTCCCCAGCATCACCACCACCACCACCACCGTGTCTTCGCTCGTCAGCGATCGCCATGGCGGATCTCTCGGACGAGTTCATCTGGTCCCTCGATGTGCGTTTATTTTTAGCAGACGATGGCAGTCGAGCTTTCTATTTACTGTCTCGTCGCTCCTCTGCGGAACGATCTCATCATGCTCATGTGCAGGAACTGACGGTTTTACTTGTTGTTATACGGCGATCGATGTGTCTGCTAATACAGTCGCTGATCCAGGAGAATGCGCAAGTGGAGGTTGATCCCGACGGCGAGCTCGCGCGCGCCAGTGTGCTTTCGCAGGACATCGAGCCGCTCCTGCATCTCGGCGGCATCAACAACAGCGCCACCAGCAGCAACAGGGATCGCGGCACGAGAGGCGGGATGATCGATAGCGACTACGTCTACGGTCGCGCCACGGAGCGCATCCGCGCGTCTCTCGCGGCCGAGCCCATCAACGAAGACGACGGAGACGACGAGGGTCACGAGCAAGAGCGCGGCGACGTCGTCAACGGACTCGACCAGCAGCTGCCGGCCGCGTGGACAGACCCGACTGGCTCGTTCCATCTGGAGACCAACAGCTACAACACAAAGTCCGGCGAGCGCAGCCTCAGCGACGACACGGACCGGTCGTTCTCGATAGCGTCAGAGCAGTCGTGCGAGGACGAGTCTTCGTCGCCGCCGAGCCCGCTCTTTGGCTCGTCTATCAATGCGATGTCCAACCTGTCGCCCGGTCCGTTCAGCTACGAGCAGCGCATTGAAGCGACGCTGACAGAGAGCATGGGCAAGCACAAGCGACTGGAGCGCAGCAGCGGCAGTGGCTCTCCTGGCTCGCATGCTGGCGGGGACATGGAGAGCCCCACGGCGATCTCGCACGAGGAGCAGCTGCCGCAGCACTTCACGATGGACCACATTGGCCATTTCGATGCACATTTCGGGCGAGAGCTCTTCCTCGAGCAGCTCGGCAGGAGCTTCGTGGACGGCTCGGGCTCCAAGTCGCTCGCGTCGTATCGCATGTCGTCGTACCACCGGATGTCGATGGCGACCGACGTCATCAAGCAGGGCTGGCTCGTCAAGCGCGGCGAGGTGGTCCCGAGCTGGCACCGACGCTGGTTCACGCTCCGCAGAATGCCTGAAGGACCGATGCTGACGTACGCGCGCGACAACTCGGAGTCGGCGCCTGCGAAGATGATCGCGCTGAGCTCGACGTCGCGGTGCATCGTGCGTCCAAAGCTGTCGCGCGACCACGAGTTCCGCGTGATCACGTCCACAGACTCGTCGCGAAGAGAGTTTGCACTGGCGGGGGCTTCGAACTTTGACATGACCGAGTGGGTCTGCTCGATCCAGTCGGCGATCAACGCGGGCAACAAGTCGACTTTTGAAGGCTCGGAGGACTTCCAGCGGATATGGAACGAGCTTGGCATCGACGGCTTCCTGCTCCGGTACGGCATCCGCAAGTGCAGCTCTCGGAATCACCTGCAGACCCGCGTGCTGGAGCTCAATTTCGCGGAGCAGACCATCACAAATTCGCGCCGCGGCGAGTCGCTGACCACTATGTACTTCAACGACGTGCTCAACGTTTCTGTGTCGACTGCGCGACCAAACAACGAGGAGTTTGGTCTCATCTTGGATTTCAACGGCCGCCACCGGTCGTGGCCGATCTACCTGGACACGAAAGAAGCGCGCGACGACCTGCTCGGCATCCTCCAGAAAATCGCAGAGAAGGACGTGAACGGCGAAGACCTCGAGATGCGCAGCTCTCGGCTGATCCTCAAGACGGGCTTCATGGAGCGCAAGAACGTCGCTGCCGACGTGCGCGTCGTGGGAATGCATGCGACGCTGAAAGGGCGGTTCTTTGTCTGTCTCTACGAGAACTGCCTCGTGATCTACCCGGAAGACGGCGACATGTGCGCGCGGCCGTGGTACGTGGTCACGCTCAAGGGAATCCAGGTCTCCTGCAAGGAGGACAAGTGCATGTTGACCCTCGGTCGCCTGGTGATGATCTGCGCATCGCCCGCCGAGACGCGCGGGTGGCACAATGCGATCCTGTCTGCGATCATGCTGCCGGCCGAGATCATCGAGCTGGAGCTGAAGGAGCGCGTGAAGATCCGCAACGCGTTCCACTCGTCGGTCTCGCGACTGCGCAAGCTGCTCAAGGCGAAAGTGAAGCCCGAAGTGAACGGTCCGCCGAAGGATCAGAAGTCGATCGAGCTGATGATGCGAGTCTTGTGGCAGCTGACATTCCCAGGTACAGTGATGATGAGTTTGGTTTTTCCATGCAAAGTTGGTGCACTGATTTTGCAAGTGTGTGTGTCGTTTGTGCTGTCGTGCAGGTGAGGAATACACATCCAACAGCGACCCGCGGTGGCTGGAAGTCGGTTTCCAGAGAGGAGGTCCGGCGTCCGATCTTCGCTCGAGCGGTCTCCTGGGGCTCTACTGCTTGATCTACTTTGTGAACGACCCGTCGAAAGAGTTCCAGCGCATCCTCGAGCGCACACGGCACGGCGTGAGCGAGGGTAACATGAAGAACTACCCATTGGCGATCGCGTGCATCAACGTGGCAGCCGTGCTGACCGAGACGCTTGGGTGCGGAGACGCGGGCACGCACTCGGCGGGCTGCTCGATGAACGCGATGAAGACGTTTGTGCACTTGATTGGTCAGACGGTGGCGGACGCCCCGTACGAGCGGGACCGCACCGCGTCCGTGACGTCTTCGCGCGCGCTCGCATCGTTCGAGTCCTGGGAAGAGATTGTCGGCGAAGCGGACAACCACGTGTTTGAAGACATCTTCTGTCTGCTCTTCCCCGTGCTCGACCATCTGTTTGTGGAGATGGATGCGGTACGTTTTTGCTTGTGGGTGGAGCGTGCGCTCCTCATTGTGGTGCTGATCTGCGCATGCTGACAATGTCATGCGCCATTGCTGCTTGGATGTGCTGCTTTGTGCGTTGGATGACAGGGCTACATGGAGTTCGGTCAGGTCGTCTCCGCGTTCCGACGCCGCGTTGGCGTGATTTTCGACGCGCTGCCGAAGACCATGGGCGAACTCGCAGCGCTCGCCGCCGAGCCATGCACCGACACGCTCGTGGACCCGCTGTTGCTGGGGAGAGGGAGCAGATAGCACCAGTCAGTGGATACTCAGATTTCTCGGACAGAAAGCACACAGTGGGCGACAACCAAGTGAAGGCGCGGGTGGATGAGTGGGGCAGACAGACAAGACACGAAATGGAATAGAAACGGTATGATTAGAGAGAAAAGACGGGATAGAGGACGCGCCGAACGCGGACGCGAAGGAACTAAACGATTGGCGGCGAATGGAGGAATAGATTTATAGTTTGACATGACCGCATTGCGCTCTCGATTGCATTACATTCGAGAGGCGTCTGACTGCTCTCTTCTTCGCTCGCTCAACCATTCGAAGAGTGGGCAAGTCGGTGCAACTCAGCGCTCTTCCCATCTCGCCCACCGTTATGAGATGTACACTGACACAATGAGAACACAGGCAACTCGGTCCAACAGCCTGTGTCACCCATCTATCATCACCGACATGTGTTCTGTAACCAGCTTGCATTCTCCTCACGCGAGCGAGGCGACGTGCGCCTCGAGCTGACCGAACACGATCAAACCGCGATCAATCAAATCCGCCTTCCACTGGTAGCTGCGGTGCAGGTAAAATGCGTCTCGGAGCTTCTCGGCGAAAGGCAGACGGCGGCTCGGCGCGTGGTGGTACATCGCGTTCTCTTCTATGAGCGCCTTCATGACCACGAGTCCTGGCGCAGTACCGAACTCCTGCATCAAGCACACAGTCTCGACATTCTTTGGCAGAAACCACGAGATCCCGTTGCACAAGAGACCAGCGACGCCGTCGTAGCCCTTCGCACTCTCGTCGTCCTCTTCACCCGAGATAGCAACGTTGCCGCCAGTGAAGATCTGCTGGATGTGATCGCGGTCCGCGCTCGCGTTCAACAGCAGCGTGTCAACGCCTGGGGGACCCAGACCCGTGTGCACGTCGATCACGCCCACTTGCTTCAGCTTGCCAAAGTCCAGGTGCTCGGTCAGGAACTGCTGGAGGAGCATTCCACTCGCCTGCTGCTCCACGCCTCCGTAGAAGATCGTCTTTGGGAAATGGTAGTTGCCGCAGACGGCGGCGCGCTTCGTGGCACCTTTGCCGTACTTCACCTCGCCACTCACGACCCCAAACACAGTGGTGGGCAAAGTCGACCAAGTCACTGGGCTTGCTGGGTTGATCACCTCGAGCATGTCGACGTAGCCGAACGCGTTCGGGTCCATGGCGATGCGCTGCTGGAACTCGGTGGGCGTGAGGAAGTTGCGGTTGAGGTCGACGTTGTTCTCGTTGAACCGGCGGAGCTGTAGCAACACCGGCGCACGTGACAAAGCGAGCAGGTCAGTCTCGATCCAATCTCACCACATGGCAGCGTCGGATCCATCTCTATCGCTCTATTGCAGTCTAACTAAGGCGCACCTTGGCAAAGCCGTACGGGTTCAGCGCGTGCACAAACACCAGCGTCGGACTGCCACTCGAACGCGTCTCTTTACTCGCTGCCAGTTGCTCCAGCAGCGCCGACTGGATGCCGCTGCCGGCAAAGCCCTCCACGCCGTGCGTGCCAGAGATGTGCACCAGCACGCGCTCGCTCGAGCCCTGCACCACCGCCACGTCGATCGACAGGTCGTCGTCCTCGAAACCGGGGAGCGCCAGCGTGTACAGCTTGGCGCTCGGCAGTCCGCGCGCGCGCGACCGGAAGAGCGCTCGGGCGTCGTAGTAGGTCTCTGCGAAGTGGCTCTCGACGCTGGCGTTGATCTGCGCAGGGGGAAAGTATGTGTCCATGGGGGCGAAGTCGTTGACTGCGTGGAAGACCAGCGCCGCGACCAGCGCTGCGGCGATCGCTGCGAGTGAGAAGCCGCCGACAGCCATGCTTGTTTCTTCCTTTCTTTCTGTTGCTGCAGGTACTGCTCAATGGACGCGCGCAGGGATAGCGGAGTTCTGGGGGTTCTGCGGCGAAGTGCGAAGTGATGTTTCTCATTCGAGCTCGCGATAAAATGTGTTTGCTGGTTTCAGTGTTCCTCTTTTGACTCATTTCAGACTTCAACGATATGTGCCTCCTCAGAGGTGCCCCGAAGGTCGCACGTAGTGCTGTCAGCTGGGAATGTTGACCCAGCAGAGAGTGCATCTCATTCGACAAATTCACATGGATTGTCGCCTCTGTTGATCATCAAGAGCAGAGCAGCTGCACGCATTCTCAAGATCGCTCTCTCTCTCTCTCTCTCTCAGTGCGCGCGCACAATAGCAACGATGGCGGCAGCTGGACCCGCTGTGATCGCAGCCGTCACGGCGCTGCTGGTGTCGCTCTACATCCACGTGCTCAACGACTTTGCTCCACTGGACATCTACACCCCCCCGCAACCCGCAGACGCGACAGACGCCGAGCGCTTCTTCAGCGACTCGTACTACCACGCGCGCGCGCTCTTCCGGGATCAGGCGGCGCAGGCGCACGCCACGCTCCATACGCGCGCGCTCGAAGGGTTCGAGCACCTGGATCTGACGATTGACTTTGCGGTGCTGGAAGGCGCGAAGGATCGCGTCGTGCTGCACATTTCGGGCACGCACGGCGTCGAAGGGTTCGCTGGAAGTGCGATCCAGTCGGCGCTGCTGAAGAAGCGTCGAGAGTCCGCGAAGAAGAGCGAAGCGACAGAGCCAACCATTATCTTCGTGCATGCGCTCAGCCCGTACGGCTTCTCTCAGGTGTGTAGTTTCAGTCGAGCGACGCCGTCGTGCTGCTGTGACTGTGTCTGTACCAACTAACCGTGTGTGTTGTTCTATGTGCTAGTTGCGGCGGTTGAGCGAGCACAACGTGGATCTGAACCGCATTTGGCTGACGCCCGAGCAGTTCCAGTCCTTCGCTGCGCAAGACCCGAACACGAACGGCTACATGGACATGTACGATGTGCTGAATCCGCCAAG
>JAASFO010000446.1:0-21129 GCA_023333815.1 Globisporangium recalcitrans
ATCAAGTGCTCCTACCGCAGCAAGCCCTGCAACAGCGTGCGCGCCACCAAGATGAACGGCGACTTCCACAAGCTCTGCGAGTACCACCGCCGCCGAGCCAACCTCAACCAGCAGCGCGTGCACCAGCGCCGCAAGCTGCGCCAGCTCGATGAACAGCAAAGCCAGTATCGCAGCAGCCTCGACGAGGAGCACATGAGCGATATTGAGCTCGAACTCGAATGCGAGCCAAGCCCAAGCCCCTGCGGCGACTTGCCGCTCTCGGACCTCGAGCTCTTGGACCTTTTCCTCTCGGACAACTACAACGACGAAGAAGAAGCTTCCACGTCGCAGCGAGAGCATCCGGCGATGGACTACAGCCAGATGGATCGAATGGGCGTGTAGGCTGCAGTGCGACTTTCGGCTTTCGTTTTCTTCTTGTTTGACAACGAGGACGATAGCATTCAAATAGGTAGGTAAGTACAGATTCGGGTAGTTGTATGGTTTTGTTCAAACTATTAGTTGGTTTTTCATCTAAGAAGGGTATCTTTTTGGCAGTGGCAATCCATCAATCTCGTCAAGCTTCATTGTCCAATTAGTTTGATGGCATATCACTGACACGTTGACTGGCTGGCTTGTCCACACTTCAGCTTTCAGGTCGTCAAGATATCAGACTGAGCTGAGCTGCTCGTTCCATTGCCTGCACCTGGCACAGTAATCGTTGCAGGAGAGAGAAGTGGCCACCTCATCAGCATCAAAAGCTCACATCCTGTCTGACTCGGACCTTCCTTCGTCCACCTGTCCGTCACTCTCTGCACCTTCACTTTTGCCTAAGCTTCAGAAAATCCATTCTCAGGTTCATCCTTTCTCTTCCTAAGTGATGTGCAAACAAGCAGTCGAAAATCGGTCTGCTGGTGCAAAAAATTCAAAATGAGCATTCCAAAGTGATCCATCACTGTAGACGAATGCCTCACAAAAATGGCACACACGAGAGAGCGAGAGATGATGATGACGCTGATGAGCCCTTGAAGCTGTGAAAAAATGGCTGCAACGTTGCACCCATCACCTCCAAGTGAGCTCTTCTTGTGCTGCTGGAAAATCACGAACGCGTTCTTGACCGAGGAGTTCAGAACTGGAGCCATCTTCTTCTGAACCAGCACCTTCACACATTATTTCGGACATGCCTGGATACTGACGCGAACTGAACTGCGTTCGCTTCCCATCCAGTCTAGGAACGAATGACAGCCTGGGATCCGTCCTAACTGTTCGTCCATGTTACTGGCATGCTTAGACGTAGGCAGTCGGCTCTTGAGCCTGGTGACGTGAGAGACCCGAGTGCGCCATGGTGACTGGTCGGTCGATGCCATCTATCTACGAGTAAAGGCATCCACTTGCAAACGTCGAAAGCGTGAAAGCGCCATCCTTCTATGGTCGCTGCTGTACGCTCAAAGCCTGTTTCGAGCCTTCCAGACGCTCTGTCTGAGCCACACGTTTCAAGGCGGCAAAACTGGAGACCAGTCGAACATTCCGAGTTCAAGTCTCTGTGATAAATCGGAGGTGGACACTTTCCATCTGGCTCAAAAATCGACAGAAGGAGTGATGGTCCTGTCTGCAAATCGGAACCTGCACTTTCTGCCCATCCCCATTCGAAAAGATCTATAATTTCCATTGCAGGAGGGTCTCACTCAAGCGGCGCGTGTGGCTACGAGCCACAGGTTCCTCGCGCGCTCCTTTGAAGGTATTTGCGGATCGCTCGGCGGCATTACACCGTCCCAGTGCCCAACCGCTTCGTGTCCATTCACTCTCATTCGGGCTGTTCATCTGCACAACTACGCAAGCGCAGCATTGGCGGCACCGTGTGGCCATCATTCGCGGATCAGAGCAGCCAGGTGCATGTGCCTCACTCGCACAGCGTGCGTTATGGCGACTCGAGAGCACGTTTCGCCATCTTCCTGCAAGCGGTCACGCCCGACTTCAGCGTCCAGCTCCGACTCACGAGCTTCCTCACAGCATCAGCTGCAAACCCCGGATGGGAACGACCATTCAGAGGTCAACCCGAGACTCCTCCGGTGCTACTATCGGAGCAAGCAGTGCCCCAACCAGCGCGCGCTGAAGATCAATGGCGAAAACCACAAGCTCTGCGAGTACCACCGCAGACGAGCGAACCTGAACCAGCAGCGCGTGCACCAGCAGCGCGTGCACCAGCGGCGCAAGATCCGCATGAAGCAGTCCGAGTGGCTGGCATCCTCGTCGCATACAGAAACGGATGGAATGGGCTCAGCAGCGACTGGCGCGATTAGTTTTCCTAGTACGGACTTGCATTGCGACGAAGACGCCGGGTTGTGGACAGTTTTGGAGCCGTACACAAGTCCGTGTGGTGATCTTCCGATCCGCGACTTGATCATCTTGGAAGCGCTACTGTTCAGCTCCGCGACGTTGCCCAAGCAAGGAAGGGGACAAGACGCGAGCGCAGTCCCCAAGGTGTACGTCTATGCGAACGACGCGAGGCACGAGTTATAGCAGCACTGGTGGCAGTGCTGAACTGCTGACAGGTCAATCGTACTTAGTCGTCCAGCGCAAAGTCTAACGCGTTTGCCAGCATTGAATCAGTTGATGATTGAGCACACACACACATATTTGTTCTGCATGCATTGTCAGGTGTCGGGTTGGTATCAGAGTACCCGGTCGAGCTACACTGGTTGCCCGCTCACATCCTTGCCAGTCTGGCTTCGTATGACCCAGGCCGCACTCACGTCGGTTTGTTACGGACACCTGCATCCTGCCAACAGCAGCTACCATTTATTATGCCAATCTGACATCAGCAGAGCACCCAGCCGAGGCACACTGCTTCTTCATCCACTTCTCAGTCTAGTTTTGCATGACTGCATGGCCAAGGCAGCCCCACCCTGCTTTCTACACGACATCACTGCGCTCAACGGGCACGTTCATACACCACATCTGCGTTGCATTCACAGATATCAAACAAAAGTTTGCTAGAATGTGCTTTCTCACGACATGGCTCTGCACACTGGGTTTGCTCGTTAGCACCTCGTCTCCATCATTGTGTTCCATGAAGCCACCTTATCGGATCCGTTCACTCGTTCTCATTTATCCTCTCTCTCTCTCTGTGGTCAATAGCGAGTGAGTGAAGCTCCTCGTCAGTTTAGAGTCGGCTCTCTCCGACTTCAAGCTCGCGAAACGTATGGCTGGGGTGCCTCGTCACTTGCTGTCTCAGTTGCTGTCGTGTACATCTGAACGAGCTCTGGCAGCCAACCACTCGGCCAAATGAGTGTGCGTGTCAATTTTGTCAGGGTCCCATGTCGCAAGCGCGCTCCACTTTGCGCTTCAAGTGAAGCCAAGTGAGGGAGGCAAAGCAAATGGGTCCAGTGCACAGTAGGACGCTCAAATATGAAAGTGCGATTCTCTGTGTTTAGATGCGGAGCATACTGAACGCAAGTCATGTGGAAAACGAGCCCCAATTATTTGGTGATCACGTGGGAAGGGGGATGCGTCCGAGAATCCACTTAACTTTTTCGCCACAAGAACGAATAAAATCCATACAAATCTCTATATAAACGGATGAAATTTTATCGAAAAATATGAAGAGCTGAGACTTCCATACATCTGGCGACACCCGTTGCAATAAGACTACTCACTGGTGACAGATCGCATGTGGATGCTCTGTCACATTTGCAATCAGCGCGGTGCAGTTCGAGCGTGATGTCTCTCCTCGATTTCGATCCCGATTGGCAAAGTCGTCAGCCATTCAGCCAGTCATTCTTCAACTTTCCACCATTACGGCAAAGCACCACAACCACCCAATCAGCCCACCAGCTGCTATCTATCCCTCCAACCACATCAACTGAATGACAATGGCTTCCTCTCCATCCGCTGCGACCCTCGAAGCGATCTACGCGCTCCCCGAAGAGGTGCGCTGTCTCTACTCGAGCAAGAACTGTCCGCACCACCGCGCGGTCAAGGACAACGGCGACCTGCACAAGCTCTGCGACCTGCACCGCAAGAAGGCCAACATCAACCAGCAGCGCATGCAGGAGCGCCGCAAGCTCATGCGTCAGAAGATGCTCGACGCCAAGCAGCAGTACCTCGACTCGGTCGCGGCGAACTCCTCGGACAACAAGGGTCGAGTCAGCGAGTTCAAGTACAATGGCTCAAACGAGCCATTTCACTCTCCGTGCGGGAGCGACTTCTCTGAAGAAGACCTCAAGCTGCTGGAGCTCATCCTCTTGAGCTCGGACGATGCAGACATGAGCGACGACGCGCTCGCGCACCCCATTGACGTCAACATGTAAGCAGTGTTGCGCCGTGTATTTATATATGAAGGCGAACAAGCGAGCAAGCCGCCCACCCGGCACGAAGTGAAAGTGCTGGGGGAGATCGGGACCTTGTGCGCCGCCCCAGGTTTTGAACTGCCAAAGCACATAATTGTTAATAGGTAGCCATTCTAAGTGTGTATGAGTTTTGTGGAGCTGTCCAGAGTGCTGGCACGGTCCCTGTAGTCAATAGGAATGAAATACTAATTCAGAGCAAGTCATCTCGGTCCCTGGTTCTCTTGCGACAATCGTTTGAGCTCAGTTTTCGGGTTGCAGTATTCGCCAAGTGCTGGAACGTCGAGGGCGGACCATCACGCGCAGTCTGAGGCAGAGCATCGCCCGAATATCTGAGGAAGAGAGGAGCGAACGCGCCTGGCAGTTTGATGTGGACACTAGCCACCTCAACGATCCAGACGAACGAACGAGTGGACAGGACGGCGACAAGTGAGCGAGCGAGTGATGATCCTCAAAAGTGTCAGTGATCCACAATTGCGCGTCACTTTATTAGTAGCCCCTATGGTTTGCCTTTTTAGTGGCCCTACTTCAATAGAAGACCCACTGGATACTTCTCAACTTCAATGTCACTTTTGAGAGTGATCTCCGTTTAATGGCATCCGGCCACTATTTAGGCGAGATCGAGTGAGCTCATTGAGACTTTCATCTTGAACAGTCGATGTTATCGCAGCTGCGTTCGTTTTTTGCTGGACGAGAGAGAAATGCGAGCACAGACATTGGATCATCGGCTTTGAACAGTGCTAAAGCACACTCGCAACAAGAGAGACACACGTGATCTCCTAGTAAGTGAGCAATGGCTTCCAAATTACGCAACACCAAACGCCACGAAGTGTGAGGCGTCAGCGCATGCCTGGAATGACGTGGCACACACCACAGTCCAAAGAAGCCACCAAACCTGCTGCTGTCATGTGTGCTTTGATGTCCGCGTTCGACATCTTGATGAGCGATCGCTGCGCACGCATGCAGAGCAGCAAAACGGGCAGTGAGTCACCCACGCCTGCCTGCTTTCACACGCAATGATGCAAACAGAAAACTCCAGACACGCATCAAGCTTCAAGGATTCGCTAGAAAAACGCACTTCTCGTCTGCATGCAGCGGATCCCTGTTCCCCTTTTCACACCTCAAGCTGGTGCGTTTCTCGCTGCAGGAACGAATGGACCATCTCCAGACGCGTCAAAGGAGAGATTCGCGCCGACTGACGTGGAGAAAGTGTCGGCTCGCTCGGTTTGGCAAATGCCAGACTGACTGACTCAAATACCAACGCTCGAAGTGTACGAAGCGAAAGTCCAACGCAACGCTTCTGGCGAAAAAAGTCCAGTTTGCAAGCAGTCAAGTGGTAAGCAAAACAGAGAGAGAGAGAGAGAGAGAGAGCGTGCATTAGAGAGATCAAGTGAACTGCTGTGTCGCCTTTCTTCGTGGTCTTCCTATTTGTTCGCAGTGATTGCGCGTGAAGGCGTCGGGTCAATCGATAGCGGCATTTCTATCCGGTTGGTCGCCACTTCGCTTGGCTCCACGTCTTTCGCGCCTTCTCGCGCAGCAGCAGTGAAGACATGAAGCATGGTACGCGAAAGGCAGGCGCAAAAGGCTCATTGAAGAGCTCTTTTGGAGAGCGACCAAACATCGTCGGTGAAGAAGAATACGCAGAGAGAGGAGTGATGATGTCCTGATGAGAGAGACCCTGGCACTTTGTGTTTGGAAAGTGGAAGAGCCGAGTGAGCGAGTGCGTTTGTGAAACCACTTGTTGAAGACAGCCAGCTGGTCCTTGCCGGTCGTCCGGAGCGTGTGTATGATCACTTCCACATCATTTGATGCGCGTTATTAACCTGGATACCGAGGAGATCCTTCCTGCGTGACGCATCGCTTTTGTGCACTCCTGAAACGCTGCAAAACTGTGGTTTACATTGAACTTGCTGCTCACTGTGTGTTGCAACATGCACTTGCGAGGAGCTCTCTCTCTCTCTGTTTCCACATGACAGACGCGCAAGTGGATTGCCCTCTCTATACTAGTAAGCTGCTCGCACGCTTTCACTCTATGATCGATGTGGTCAGTCAGTCAGTTCCAGTGGCGATCAATCAACCAACTGAGAGGTAGCTGCAACGTGAGGCAGTTAGCTGTGGAATGGTCCCCTCGACAGGCGAGCAGCAGGCAGGCTCGATGCGTCTTTTGGATGGATCGGCAACTGACTTGCTGGCTACGAAAGCAAAGCAGCAAGCTTGCAATTGTGTAGTCCGTCGTGTTTTCGTCATGAGGGCGTTTATTTTGAAACGCTAAAGCGTGATGGTGATAGAGATGCAGTGTCGATGTCCTGTCGAACTATGTAGTTCTCTTTCGAAAATCCCAGAATGCTCACTGGATTGCGATGCTGCTGGTGACAGCGTTTTTGGAAAGATCTCGTTGGCCGATCTGTCAACTATCCCAGGCGAGGCGAGGAGCTGTCCCAGAGCTCTGATATTTGGCTTTATCTGGACACCGAGCGCTTCCTTCAGGTGGCCAAAGCCACGCACAGCCAGTCAATCCGCATCAGGATCGAAAAAGCCAGTCCTCCCCACACACAGTTACGCAAGATACCGTAACGGCGCCAAATGGACAGACGACATGAGTCGGGAATTGTGCCTTTTCAACTGTGGTACGTATGTTGTTTTGAAGAAGAGTGGTCACGCATCCAACTGGGATGTTGCGCTTAACTATCGGAGATGAACAGCGAGAGCCAGACAGGACGACCACAGGACCGCTTGCTTGAGCAACGACGATGACCCGAGCGAGTTCAAGGATCTCGCCACTAGCGTCAATCGATCATCGATCACAAGGATACACCACATGGGTAAGTGCAACACTCGGAGCAAAATATACGGAGCGCCGCAAGAAACGCAGATGTCAAACGCACGTCAATGAAATAACGGCACCGAGACTGAGCACTTCGCCCTCTCGCTCTGCTGAACTCTTGGGTGAAACCCTGCGCGCGAGCGTACGCACACGTAAAAGCACTGGTGACCAAGCAATTGCAGACAGCTCCGAAATGGAGAGAGAGAGAGAGAGAGAGAGAGAGGGGTCATTGGCAGCAGCGCTTTGGTGGCGTGTATGGAGGGCTTCGAGTGTACGACGAGCCTGATACAAGATGATGGCAATTGGAAGGTAGAGAAAGAGAGAGAGATTGTCCAGACGCTCGCTCTTGATTGTGTCCGAGTGTGTGTGGCTGGTTCCCATTTCCGATCGAATCGAAATGGGCTGCTCAAGTATACTCTAGCTCGGGGTTCAAGTGAAAGTCGACAGTGCTAAAAAGCTGAATTGAATTTCGAAGGAGAGCGTCAATGGCTGATTTGGCAATTCATATTTGCCACTCATTGTTCGACCTCGATGCTCCGTCTGTCCAGTGTGAGCGTATCTTTGCCACTCACTTTTCAGTGGTGATCAGCAGCGCATCAGTTGATGAGGCGGCAGGTGTCTAAAGTCTACTGACTGGGATTCGAGAGCGAAGTCAAGTGATTTGGAGTGAGCGGATCCAGCCTCCAACATAAGGTTCGGTTCCAGAAAGCCTCGATGTTGAGAGAGAGAGAGAGAGAAAGATGACGGAAGGCGGCTGCCTCGCGTCTCGTGCTTCCCTTTTCTTTGTGATCTGCAAACGGACAAGGTGATGCGACGGACGCACCGCGATTAATCGAATTCCGGAGAAGACTGGGAGAAAGCCAAAACGCAGCAGGTGAGGTGGGAACAAACCTGACCAACATGACCAATCGCTACAAAATTTAGCATTCTCGCACTCGGTTCTTTGTCACCGGGTTAGAGAGAGAGAGAGAGAACAAGTTGCTCGCTTCACCTTCGAAAACCAACTGTTTGTGTTTTTGGCGCAGGCGTCAACCACAAGAACGTGCTTGCGTCAAACTTTGCGATCGCCACGTCATGCTGCGCAAGCAGAAGGAGAATGGGAGAGCGAGGGAAATGAACGAGCAGGTGGAAGAAGGGCAGGAGTGAATGAGTGCGCGAGTGAATGTGTTTTGGTTCTTCCGACAGAGCTCTCAGCGTCACACTTGGATGAGCTAATCACTCTTGATCATCGCGTTGTCTCATTTTGTTGACGCGGCAATCCTCGAAATTGATAAATGTTGCAGATTTTTCTCGAAGATCAGGAGTATTTTATCCCCCAGATTTACACCGGAAGTGCGCGACATGACGAGTTAATTTTGTTGGGATACGGATAAATCGCTGCGATAACCTGTTCAATCCGATGGCGGACGTGTCGCAGAGAGTCCTGTCCACATGCTTGACAAGTAAACCGCCTCTATCAGTTGATACACTACAAATCCCTGCTTCGAGATAACGGAGCGATTGCGGGGCAACTCGGACTTGCAAGCGTCACGGTAGACATCGTCCACTCTCGAGTCGCATAGCGACATCGTCGACGGCATATCGCGATACATTGCGTGTATCTCGATGTGTACATGCTCCAGGCGTTCTGGTTCTTGTTTCTCGTTGAAGCCACTCGCCATGGTTGACTCGACAGTATGCACCGATGACTTCACCGCGAGGGTTTACGATTGGAGGCAGCCGCGACGTTGATCAAACAGATCTTTCCACACCGTTATTCGTTTTCTATTTTGCTGCCAGTGGAGTGTGTATTTTCCACTTGTCCGGATGGAAAGATCAATTGTCTGGCGGTCGTTCATGCAAAGTCGTCACCTGCTAATGTGGAGGTATAAAATGTCGAGCAAAAGGTTTAGTCTCACGCTGGCCGTCCTTATCTGGCTGTTTGCATTCGCCTCGTAAATCTCGCAGCATGCTCTCAATCCGGTATAAAGTTTACAGAGTCGTGTTCTTTCGCTGACGCACGCTCCAGCTGCTATTTTGTTGCCGCTGGATCATAACCCCTGAACATTTTGTTTCGGGGTGGAAGTTCTCTGTTGTCCCGGTTCTCCAACCCGTTGAACGCACCTGGGTTTTGTTTTCAGCAGAAAGCGAAAGGACAGGTGTGCGCGCACACCCCAAGCGCTATCAGCATCAGCACACACGCTCACACATACACGCAGGCGTCCCACAGTTGACTCAAACCAACCTGGTCGAGCGAGCAATCGACACAAAGAACACACGCCATCCATCGTCGCCCAGGAAGAGCTCGCGCTCCCATTATCCATTTTCTGAAATTGTTGCGTTCGTGTTGCGTGGTTATTTCAGCGAGTGAGTGATTGTCCCTCCAAGGTTCCTCATAATTCTTACAAGATCCTCAGATAGATCAAGCAAGCAAACTGCCTGCATAAACGTATATCGGTGGTCCACGTAAGTTCTCCAAACACCAATTCTGTATCGCATCGACTGTGGATGCCACCTCCATAAACCGATGCTCATCGATTGTACTCTCCTCATGGATTTTTAGTGCTTCCCTCATGTCAACGAGACACAGCGAGACAGGCAGAATGTCCACACACTCAAAATGGCTTCCTAAATATTTCTCACACCTCATCGTCAGCGACTATCGCACCGTATCCGGAGCATAGACAACTGGACTTACGTGTGCACTCGCCCCGTCCTCACTCAACAAAATCGATGGCAGCAGGTGTGCGTCTCTGCACAACCAGCAGCGCTGCTGCGCAAGCACGAGCGCAAGAGCCACACACACGCATCCGAACAGCTCATTATCCAATTTGCCGTCGACTGCCCACGTCTCTTACAGCTCAAGAGAGCCCAGCAGACCATCACTCCTCGCGGATCAGATACCATTCCGCCTGCTACAACGAGTTCGAGCAGCTCCACCATTATTCCAACTTCGACCCTCACAGCATCAACCCAGCAGCAGTTCGAGTCCGACATGACCTCGATGATGTACCCAGCAGTCATGTTCCCAGCCCCACACCACCACCTCCAGCAGCAGCAGGCGCAGTTCGGCGGCGCGCACTACTTCACACAGATGCACCTGGCGTCCCCTGTCGCTGCTGCGTCGTACGCGCTGGCCACGTCGTCTTCGTTTGTGCCGGAAGAGCTGCGCTGCCAGTACTCGAGCAAGCGCTGCGAGAACACGCGCACGAACAAGAAGAGCGGCGGGCTGCACAAGTTCTGCGCCGTGCACCGCGAGAAGGCCAACCGCAACCAGATGCGTCTCGACCACCGGCGCCGCGTGCTCAAGCGTATGGCGCAGCGCGAGCAGCAGCGCAATGGAGGAGGTTCCAGAAGCGCGCCGTCGTCGGTCTCGGGCAGCAGCAGTCCGTACCAGAAGCGCGTCAAGGACGAAGAGAACGACAGCGACGAGTACAGCCACAACAGCCACAGTCACCGCCACCACAGCAGCCTCATCAAAGTGGAAGACGACCTGGAGATCGACCTCATGCCACTGGCGCTCCACAGCGAGAACACGTCTCAGACGTCCGCGTTGAAGCCGCTCTTTGACCCGCAGGACCTCCACATCCTCGAGACCCTGCTGTTCAGCGACGAAGACCAGATTGAGGGCGATGAAGACATGGAAGAAGCCTCGCGAGTGTGCCACGGCGAATGCTGCGGCCACTCGTCGCCTGCCAGCTCCACCACCCGCAGCGCACGAGCCGCCAGCAGCCCAGCCGCCGTCTCCTCATGGTCGCTCAACTTATAAGCGATACAGATACATAGCAAGGAAGACAGCGAGATAGCTCGCAAGGAGGAAAGCAGCCCATTTTGTTATTGGCGGCAAGCATTATTAAGAAAAGGTTAGGAAGGTAGCGATATGATATGAAAGCCCAAGAAGAAGAAGAAGAAGAGCGCCAATGCATGTAGCAATAGTAAACTAGTCCTAGAAGGTAGATATAAACTCACAATCCAAAACAGCCTTGACGCTCTCAACCATTCATCCGTTCCCACCCATCCATTCAATGCATTCACATCCCCATACAATCCGATGGAGCTCCCATATCCCAGTGGCAATGCACGCCCGCCAGTCGATTTCCAAAGGCTTCCTCCTCACACATTCACTCACGCAGTATTGGTCTCCTTTGGGGACCAGCGACATGGCGGAAGCGTGGCATCATCCTGGCGCGTACTGTGGAGCGCATCCACGCTGGCTGGATGCGTCCGTTCGTCCGTCGCCTCTGCATGTCTCTCATTCGCGTATGTGTTCGCGTGCGTTCGCAGCTATATCCATCACCTTCGTCATCATCGCTTGTGTCCGTTGTCCACACATACCTTAGCTGATTAGATTGATCCCAATACTGGTATGTAGAACTGACTTTCTCTGTCGTCCCGCACTTGATATTTTGTGTTGCTGTGACGTTGCTTTCGCGTTGCGCTAAAGTTGCGAAGGTGGTGCATTCATTCAAGGAGCCGAAATTCATGTGGTGCAGGAGAAAGTTGGATAAATTGTTAGGATGATACCTTAGTTTAGGTCATTCATGAACTCTTACGTGACCCACATTAAACTGGAAGAATTGGAGTGACATTGGAGCAACCTTGCAGAGCTTTCTCGAAAGCGCCAGCTGCCACGTAAGTTGCGATTGCAATCGGAAAAGATCTAAAGACAAGCAATGCGCGTGCTCCTGTCGCTCGTAGGCTCTGTAGCCGTAGTGGCGACTGCGACGCTCTCTTCGTCATCTGCAGCCGCACCAGCAGCGGCGCTCTCCTCACTGAGCGACCTGCGCGGCATCTCGCCCTCGCTGCAGCTCAAGCTCGCGAGCGTCTCTTCCGTACGTACGCTCGCTCCTTCGCTCTCTACTCTTCTGCGCAGGGGTTGATGGATGCATGAATCGAGCAATGTGTCCATGGAGAATGCTGATGTGTGTATGCATGACTACGCGCGCGTACTGCAGTTCTCGTGTGACAGTGGTGCGAAGAAATTTGACGTGTCGCGTATCAACGACAACTACTGCGATTGCGAGGACGGCAGCGACGAGCCCGGCACGTCCGCGTGCTCTCACACGAGCGCGGTTTTCCACTGCGCGAACGCGGGTTTCTTCTCGCAGGAGCTGCCCACGTCCCGCGTGAACGACCAGATCTGCGGTATGATGCCAATGCGTGCGCTACCGTCGCTTGGGTCTCATTGTGGCTCTGTGTGTTTCCGTCTGTAGATTGCTGCGATGGCTCGGACGAGTACGCGAGCGGCGCGAATTGCCCCGTGACCTGCCAGGCGCTCATGGACGCTTTCCAGACCGAGAAGTCGGTCGTGATCAAAACCATGGAGGCCGGCGAAGCGGACCGCAAGGTCATCGAAGCCGAGTCTGCGGACGCCTGGCAGAAGGACCAGGACAAGAAAGCGGCGATCGAGGCGTCCATTTCGTCCTTCAAAGTTATGCTCGAACAGCAAGAAGCGATGAAAGCCCATGAGGAGAAGGTTGAGAGCGACGAGCGCGTGTACCTGATTCAGGCGAACAAGAAGGATCTCATGAAGCAGCTCGGGCTCCTTGAACTCTCGCACGAACAGCTCGGTCTGATTATCTTGGAGCTCGGGAAGGGGCTTGAGAACAAGGATGAGCTGCTGGCTCTGATCAAACGTGAGCGCGACATCGTGAGCGCGACGTTGGAGACGCCACTGCCACAGGCGCCGATTGAAGAGCAGGAGGAGGCGTTCCGCGTGCGCGATGAAGAGCGGAGGAAGGAGACGGAGCGCATCGAGAAGCTCCGTGAAGAGCGCCGACTCGAGAAAGAGGAGAAGGAGCGAGTGCGTAGAGAGGCTGAGGAGGCTGCCGCTGCTGCGAGAGCTGAAGCAGGTGAGCATGGGGAGGACGAGGTACCCGGTGTTGGTGGTAGTGAAGCAACTACGACCCCTGAACCTGCAGCCGAGTCGATCGTGGAGGAAGACGATGCCGATCTGAAGCTTCCAGATGTCGAGGAACGGCCAGTGGATCTACTGTTTGAAGAGCTCAACGCGTACCAGGACCACCAGCGTCCCGAGGCCGTCCACGCGCGCGAGAAGCACCAGGAGACCAACACGAAGCTGATCAACGAAGAGAACGAGCTGCGCACTCTGGAGGCGATCGTGAACAAGCAGTACGGCGTCGACCGCATTTTCTACTCGTTGCGCGACAAGTGCCACGAGACCCAGTCGGGCGAGTACACGTACTCGATCTGCTTTTATGGCGAGGCGAAACAGAGTTCGACGCGTTTGGGGTCGATGCAGGAGGTGAAAGAGGGCGACAGTTTCGTCGAGTTCACGGGCGGCGACAAGTGCTGGAACGGACCGCAGCGGTCGATCAAGGTCACTCTGGAGTGCGGCGCGCTGCCAGTGGAGCTCTATGCGGTGGACGAGCCGGCGACGTGCGTGTACACGGCGAAGCTGCGCACGCCGGTGGCCTGTGACAAGAGCAACCGCGACCGCGTGCTGTCGCCGAACGACGGTGCTGCGCCGTACAAGCCGCACCATGTCGAGGTTGAAGTCTCCGCCACGTTGTAGGCAAGGTTGAGGGGTGTTGCTTAGGTTTGCTCCGGGAGGAAGCGAACAGCGGTGCCCAAGTGTGTGAAAGCGAGGCGACCATGCAGGTGAGAAAGGCAATGGGCGAACTGAGAAATACTTGTGAGATTATTGTGGACATGTTGACGATTTCTCTCTGTTCCCATTGTGTTGCTCTTGTTGTTGTGCTAGGATTAAAAGGTGTGGCGTGGTACGTGAGCTGATCCACCAAAGTCAACGGGCGTGTCGCGCATAAAAATGAAATGAAGGCTGGTTGTTTGCTTTATGCGGTGCTCTCACGTCCGTTGTTGCTTTGCTGCTGATGGTGCTAGAATCGGTTGTTGTTGAAATTGTTTGCTGCTCCAAACGGTTGTTGCTGCTGCTGTGGCTGATAAAGCCTTGCGCTTGGTGCTGCTGTTGCTGAGGAGGATAGAATCCCTGGGGTTGCTGGCCGTAGAACTGCTGCTGCGGCGGCTGCTGATGGAACCCTTGGGTGAATCCTTGCGGCGCGCCTCCTCCACCTCCATGTCCTCCCATCATCATGTTGGCTGGAGCCTGACTCGATTTGATCGGACCAAGCTCAGCGAACGGATCCGCGGGAGCTGCAGGTGGCGTTGACGCTGGCATGGGAGCCGCGAAGCCAAACGCCGACTGTTGCGGTTGCTTCACAGGACTCGCTGGGAACCCGAACGCGTCCATGCGCTTGGCGCCATCCAGGGGAGCCGTCGTCGCAGTTCCTGAGCCTGAAGCTGAGCTTGGAGATGGGAAATTGGCGAAACTCGCAAACCCGTCCGACGTACTTGGAGCAGTGTTCCAGGCTGAGCCGGCGCTACTGCTTGAGGCTCCAAAGTCATCGGTTGAAGCCGCTGGTTTCGCTGAAATGCTCGGGTTGAAGTCCATGTCCAGCAGATCCGTCGCGGGCTTGGTCGCGGGCACCGTCTCCTTCCTCGCTTCCGTGGTCTTCTTCGTGGTGGTGGTAGTGGACTTGGCACCCGAGCCAAACGAACTGTCGCGCGTCTGTGCCGATCCAACTCCACCAGTAGCTGCAGGTTTCTTGTCACTGCTGCTGCTGCTTGTCGCCGCTTTCTTCTTTGGTGACGAAGTGGACCCGCCGCGAGGCAGTGGCGGGATCGGACGGCTCTCCATCATCTCGTCGATGCACTCCATCACATGATCAAGTATCGCGCGCACCTCGACGTCCGCTGTGAGCATGCGCTTGATCAGCGTGTGCACGTCTGCCGAGTACTTGGAGCCCTCGGGGGTCGTGTAGCGCTCGGTGCGCAGTCCCTCTGGCGGAAACGGCGGCTTGAAGAACGCCATCGTGTAGAGGATGCAGCCCATGGCCAGATGTCCACTGCCTCAGTGAGCTCGCCCGAGCCAAACATGGCCGTGCCTTCGACGTCCGCGAGCTCGAGCGACCGATACATGGCCGTCGTGCGCTTGAGCACGTTCTCGACCTCGCGCGCGCGATCCTCCTTGGTCTCGAGGCTCTGCGGACCCTCGACGCACGAGCCAAAGTCGCAGAGCTTGTAGGTGCCGTTCTTGGCCATGAGGAAGTTCTCGAGCTTGAGGTCGCGGTGTGCGATCGGAGGGTCTCGCTGGTGCAGCAGAGCCACCGGTCTGCGTGAGAACACCGAGACAATTGTGAGTGAGGTTGTGTGGCTGGCTAAGTATTGAGAGTCTGAAGTGGGGTGCACTCACACGCAAAGCTGTCGGAAGACCCGCAGGAGCTCACGCTCGGTGAAGCGCTTCTCGCCCATTTTCATCATGTTCTCGTACAAGTGACCCGACGGACAGTACTCCATCAAGATGAACACCTCGCGCTCCGAGCCCTTCGTGCGATTCGTCTGCGACGCGATGAACTCGACGACCTGCGGGTGCTTGAACCGCTGGTGCAGCCGCACTTCGCTGTGGATCCACGCGAGTGTCGTCTCGTTCTCTGCGAGCAGGCGCTTGAGCACCATGGGCTTGGCGGTCGACGAGACAGGGTCTTGGCGAGGAAGATGGAGGACGAGCCGCCCTCGCCCAGGTACTTGACGATCTCGACCTCGTGGCACCCGACGGTCGCGCGCTTGCCGATGTGCTGCTGCACGTTCCCCATGACTGCTGTTTTGGGTGTAGAGAGAGCACCAGATGGTGGCGGTGATGGGGATCGAAGGAGCTGATGGCGTATAGGAGAGCGTGGGTGGAGACTGTGGAGCTCTCTAGGCTGACTGCTTGACGGAAGGCAAGAGCAGGAATGGGAATGCTCTCGAAGGTTGCATTTGCGAGTGTGTGTGTGTTGCCTGTTTCGACGTCGTTTCGTGTCCTCCCCCTCTGTTATCGAGCATCTCATTTCAAACAATTGAGCAGAAATGATACATAGGTGTGTGCGAGTTTAAATGATAGGAATCATGTATAAAGAGTTTCGTGGGTTGAACAGAGGTGCAATTCAAGAGCAGCTCAAGTCAAACTTGAAATCGGTTGCGCGAATGTCGCACAAACCCATTTTCCGTGTTGCCCGAATGTGAGGATGGAGCTTTTGGAGGTTGCACGAAAGCAGCTCGTGGCAACGAAACATCACTGGTCAAGCTCGATCTCAACTAAGACAGCAAGAGCATCAACGAGCAAACGAGCAGAGCAGAGGGGAGAAATGAAGCACGGCGTGGCGTTCCGCAAGCTCAACCGCACGTCGGAGCACCGATGGGCGATGCTCCGGTACGTCCTGCTCTTTAGAAGAGCTCGCGCTCCATGCGCTCATACCGCTCTTTGTGGCGTTATTGTGCTCCATGTAGCGTCGCAAAGTGTCGTAAACTGCTCTTGCGTGTGGGAAAATGCTGATTGATGTGTTTGTGTGGCTATGCAGAACGATGGTGAACCAACTGATCACCCATGAGCGCATCCGCACGACGCTGCCGAAGGCCAAGGAGCTGCGCCGCGTGGCCGACCGGGTCGTGACGCTCGCCAAGCAGGGCGACGTGCCAGCGCGCAAGCGCGCCGAGGCGATCCTGCGCACCCCGGAGGCTGTCGACAAGCTCTTCGACGTCTTTGCGCCACGTTACGAGTACGGCCACGCTCTATCGTGGCTATGCGGAGTAGCAGAAGCCGTCGCATTGGATTGGAACTAATGATTTGTTCCGTATGTGTGAACAGAGCTCGTCAGGGCGGATACACGCGTATCTTAAAAGCAGATTTCCGACAGGGTGATGGCGCCGAGATGGCTATCATCGAATACATCGACCGGTGCGTAGTCCCTCTCTCTGTACGGTTATGCTTCGCACTCATTGGAAGGCTTTGCGCTGACTGTCGTATGTGCCTGTGGTTGAATGATAACCCTATGTTAGACCTGGTGAGATGCGTAAAGCCAAGCCGCCACAGGGCATCGCCGCCATCAACGCCGCGTTCGAAGCTCAGAAGGCGGAATAAACGCACCCAAACGTATAGATCTCTCTTTTCGTTGCTCTCTCTTAGCTGTCTGTTGCTTCATTTGTACGGGCGGTGAGCGAGGGCGGAACAACAGGAGATCAGTAGATAAAGACAACAACAGCGCAAGAAACAAATATGACAAACAAAACAGAGAGATGTATGCACATGGGGTATTTATTATACCTAGTAGAGCCATCGCCGTCTCACCGTCGCCTCTTGACAAGTAGTCTCTCGTCGAGCTCTGCTTCGGAGTCAGGCTCCTCGGTCTCTTCTAGCTGATGGAGCCGCTCGTCCACGACGAGCAGCAGGTTCTGCACTTTGGTCATGTCCTCGCGCAGCTTGAGCAGCTCCTGGCGGTCGCCCGAGAGCGCCTTCACGGCCAGGTTGCACGCGATCGTCGCGCGCTTCATGTCTTCGAAGCTCGCTCCTACTACGACTCCTGCGACCCCTCCTTCGACAGCTCCTTCCTGTTTGTCTGCATGCATTGTCTGCAATTGCGGATACCCGAGCTGGTAGCTGGCGATCGTGGTGGTCGCAAAGCTGTAGAGCCCGCGGATCGCGTCCAGCAGCACAGGCGTCGTCAGGTACTTGCGACCCAGCACGGTCTGGCACTGGCTGCAGAGCAGCTCCTGGAACGCACTCCCCATGTCCATGCCTTCCTTGGACGTCTGCGGCTCCTTGGTCGTCGTGATGTTCGTCACGGCGCTCAGCGTCACCAGCAGCAGGTCCGCGTTCGAGCCCACGAACGAGTACGAGTCGCCGAAGATCGACCGACACGTGCCGCACTGGAACACCACGGGCGCCGTGATCTCCTCTTCTTCCTCGAGGTCCTCGTCTTCTTCATCATACTCGTTTTCGCCGTGCTCTTCACTGGCGACCGCTTCTTGTTCAGCTTCCGCTGCGTTGTGCTGTCTATAGCCGCCACGCTGCTCTGCTGCTGCTGCTTCTTTCACCACCAGCTTCTCTTCATATGCATCGCCGTACCCACTGCTATCAGCGCGCTCTGTCTTCAGCGGCTGCTGCTGGGAACGGTTCTTCTTCCTGACCGCGACCGCGTGCGCGATGATCTGCTCGGGCGTGACGCGCGACGGCGCCGCTTTTGAGCCACTACTGCTGCTGCTGCTGCTGCGCGAGGACGCTTTGCGCACCGCCGCGTTGTGTGCGGTCCTCTGCTGCTGCTTCTTGGGTACTTTGCGGCTGCGCTGGACGCTCTCCTGCTCCGAATCGTAGTCGCTGTCGTCGTCGTCGTCTCCTCTTCCTCCTCGCTTTCCCGCCATTTTCGCCAAATCTCCAACTGTAGAAAATGAGCACCAGTCTGACCCTATTTTGCAACCTCTAAAGTAATAGCGACAGATGATCAGACTAGTTGCTGGATTGGGGGTGAATGAGTCAGTGAAAAATGGCTGTTGATGGTGCTCAAATCTAAAGCAAGATGGTCTATTTGCTCTGCTGTTTCTCCATTCGATCCATTCCTCGTCGCCGTCGCGCGCATGTATCACTGGTGGTTGGGGTTTTATCTAGCGAAAGCCTCCTTTGCTCTGTTACTGTTGTGCTCCACTAGTGTGCTATCTTCCGCTGCGCTTGGTTGTCAGAGGACGACGATATCGCCCCCTCTCTCATAAATGATGGCAGATCCCGCAGATCTCGTGCTGTGTCTCGCTCGATGCATGAACGCTTGCGCGCAGTTCCCGGCTTTTGCGATGGCGCTGGGGTCTCCTTTCGGTGGCTTCGTCGTCGCTTGCAAGGCTGCTGCTGCTGGTGGGGAGATGGATGGATGGATGGATGCGCGAAGCCTCGTGTGTGTCGACTCCTTCGATCATCTTCCTGCTTCACGGAACCCCTCCTCGTCGTCGACTTGTTCTGCTGTTTCTCTTATTGTCGATCTCGCTCGCGTAAACTCTTTCTCTTTTTCTGTCGCTGGCCGTCCTGCTTGACTGCTCGCTTGTTGCTTGTTGCGTCCCACCCCAGTAGCAAACAAAAGCTCGCCCGTGGCTTAGTGGTTCTGGTTGTTGGCGCCGCGGAACGCAGTGTACTGCTGATGCAGATCGTCAAACCACGGATGCGACATCGCTGCACGCGCCGAAATACGGCGGCTTGGTTCGTACACAAGCATGCGCGACAACAGGTCGACGCCCACGTGGTCCAGCTGCGGCACGATCTTGGACAGCGGCTGCGCGCGCCATTTCGGAAAGCTGGTCTTGTAGTCCGGCAGGCTCGAGACACCCGGCCAGTTGCCTTCATCTGGAGTACCAAGCACTCTGAAAATGCGGAAGAGCTCGTCGATCTCCGAGTCCCCTGGGAACAGCGGCTGCTTGTTGACCATTTCCACGAAAATGCATCCGATCGACCAGGCGTCCACGGGCGTCGAGTAGTGCTTGGCGCCGAGCAGGATCTCCGGCGCGCGGTACCAGAGCGTCACCACTTCATGCGTGTAGCTGCGGATCGGAATGCCAAACGCGCGCGCGAGCCCGAAGTCCGCGAGCTTGAGGTTCCCGTACTGGTCGATCAGCAGGTTCTGCGGCTTGAGGTCGCGATGCAGCACGCGGTTCGCGTGGCAGAACGCGATGCCCGCGAGCAGCTGGTAGAGAAAGCTCTTGATCTGCAGCATCTCCATGCGGTGCGGGGTTTTCTCGAGGCACTTCTTCAGGTCCTGGTCGACAAACTCAAACACCAAGTACAACTTGTTCTGCTGGTGGATCACGTCGTAAAGGTACACGACGTTCGGGTGGGACGAGAGCTCCTTGAGCAGCGAGATCTCGCGCATCGCAGTCGACGGCACGCCCTCATCGTCGGCCTCGAGCCGGATCTTCTTGAGTGCGACCATGCGGCCGCCGTTCGCCAGGTCCTTCGCCTTGTACACGATCCCGTACGTGCCCTCGCCGATCTTCTCGACCTTCTGGAAATTCTCCATTGTGTTGCTGCTGTGTCAATCGAATCGAATCGACCCAGAGTGGCTTGCAGGACGAAGGGGGGGAGAGAATCGAACGATGCGAAGAGCAGGAGCTGGGGCGTGTGGCGAGTCGTGAGAGGGGGTCTGGCGGCGAAAGCGCGAGTGATGAAGGGCTGATCCTTGTCGCCTGCTGCTGCGCTTCTTCTCCTGCTCTGCCTGTTGCTGCTCGCGTCCTGATCGCTGACTGATTCACGCTGGCGACTGGAAACCAACAATAGAAACTTGCAGTCTGTTTGATAGGTTGATGAATGCTGAAGGAGAGGAAAGAGGGCTCAGATAAAACCGTTTCAGAAATGCGAGTTTCGAGACATACAGTTTCCAAGTGAAAAGATGGCTTTTCTGGAACAAGGTGCAGTGAGTGGAAAGGGATGCGAATCAATCAATCGCCTGGCGTTTGATTGGCGTCTTTTTGTTGAGGAGAGGAAAGGAAGAGGAGGCGTTATTTTAGGGAGTCAGCCCTAAGAATGAGACGAGGATGATCTAGAGTGGCTGCACATACCAGGTTGTCTGTCATTGTCACCGCGTTTGAGCTAGAGCTCAAGCATCTTGGCGTAAAAGTCCACGAGGAACCCTTTCTCACACTCGGCACGAAACACGTGGAGATCCAAGCTCGTGGCTGTCTCTTTGAGGAACTGCAGCAGCTGGAGACCAATGCCTCGACGCTGAAACGCGGGCTTCACATTGATACCAGTCAGGTACATCTGGCCAATGGTGCTCTCCGATTCTGAGGCTGAGGAGGTTCTCCGTTGTGCATGGTGTCTTACGACCATCAATGCACCATGCTTTGGAGGATCTTTTGATGAATGCGACTGTCGTCCAGGATCTGCAGGTTCTGTTCAGCCTCGGCTCGTCGACACTCACAGCAAAGGAGCTCGACTAGCAGCTCAAGGACGCGTTCCAGCACGCGATCAGCAACAAGCTCGTGGTTGACGATGACGCAGCAGTGTATTTAGCCTCGGACTCGAACAGTTCTTCACGAAAGAACACAGCACGAAACCCGAGCTCGAGTACTGGCGAATGAAGATCTCGCAGATCAACATGGAGAGCGCGCCTTGGGTGGCCGAGATGCAGGCGACGATCCAGAAACTGCAGACCCAGGTGTCAACGCTCGAGACTA
>JAASFO010000447.1:0-21078 GCA_023333815.1 Globisporangium recalcitrans
GATCAAGACGAACCAGGAGCTGCTCGATGCGCTCTTCGACATGAAGTTCGCCGTGCAAGGGATGGACTCTCCGATTGAGATGAACTTTGAGGACGTGGTGTTCGTGATGGAGGACATTGACTGCGCGTCGTCGATCGTGAACTCGCGAGCGGGCGAGAAGGACGTCGGCAGCGACAAGAACAAGCGCATGCTGTCGAGCCAGAAGAAGGCGGCGGAGAAGGACGACGTGGAGGACATGATGACCGACGTCATCGGTCCGATGATGAAGCCCAAGGAGAAGAGCGACAAGCTCAATCTGTCGGGCTTGCTCAATGTGCTCGACGGCGTGATCGACTGTCCCGGCCGCATCGTGATCATGACGACGAACCACCCGGAGAAGCTCGACCCGGCGCTCGTCCGCCCAGGTCGCGTGAACAAGAAGCTGCTGCTGAGCCACATGGGTGCCAAGCAGATCCAGCAGATGATCGAGTACTACTGCGCCACGACGCTGACGGCGGAGGAGCTGGCGACGCTGGACTCGGTCATGTCTATGGCGGCGAAGAAGTTCACGCCGGCCGAGGTCGAGGAAGCGTGCGCCGAGTTCGACGACGTGGCCTCGATCCTCAACGGTCTCGCGGCGTCGCACTGATTCGACAGCACTTTAGAAACAACTGTAACAGTAGGATATGGCGCTGCGCAGAAACGAAAAGCGGATAAAAGCGAATACATGTACCCTTTGAAATGCAACTGATGCTGCGGATCAGCAAACAGCAACTGGAATGGAGATCATCCAACATTGAGCTTGAGTTCACCTGTTGTTGTATTCGAGGCTATCAGATCAATCTGGGACGGTTCTTGTATTCGACATGAGAGGCAGTCATTTAGTGTGGGCCACATGATCCTAGACTCAACCCGTCTGTGATTGGCTGCTCGTCCTAGCCAATCAAACGCAGGACTTCTCATTCACGCCGAAAACCGTCAGACTATTCAGACAATCTTGACGTTTCCGACGTGAGACTCCGAAGCGAGTACTGTAGTGGTTCTTGTACTTTGTTTTTTGGATGTGAAAACAACCCATGCATTTTCGAAATCGAGAACCAAGTGAACAGCCATTGCGAGAAACAAGCAAGCAGCTCAAGAGCATGTCGTACTTGCTGCCGCACCTGGAGACTGGCTGGGCTGTGGACCAGGCGATCCTGAACGAAGGCGACCGCGTGGTGGTCATGCGCTTCGGCCACGACCACGACCCCACGTGCATGCAGATGGACGAGGTGCTCTGCGGCATCGCCGAGGACGTGAAGAACTTCGCAGTCATCTACGTGGTCGACATCACGCAGGTGCCGGACTTCAACACGATGTACGAGCTCTACGACCCGTGCACCGTCATGTTCTTCTTCCGCAACAAGCACATCATGATCGACCTGGGCACGGGCAACAACAACAAGATCAACTGGGCGTTCAACAACAAGCACGAGATGATCGACATCATCGAGACCGTCTACCGCGGCGCGCGTAAGGGCCGCGGTCTCGTGATCTCGCCAAAGGACTACTCCACCAAGTACCGGTACTAGAGAGTGCCGTCGTAGTGGCGATGCTGGGAGTCGCGCTCTGCTCGCTGAGACTGCCTGCTCTGGAAGAGACACACAGCGTAAGTGGACTCTTGCTTCATATCCTTTTTTTCTTCTCGCCAGTTCGTAATAGAAGACTTGCTTGCTTTTCGAGCTCATTCAATGCGTATCGATCTCTGTTTGTGTTCGTTCCGCTTGTATATGACGATAGAAGCAAGAGTGCAGCTGGTCCTGTGAACGCGTCATCCCCCAGTGAGTCGCTGGCGTGATTGTTGCATCCTCCACTTTGCATGCGCCACACACTTGGAGCTCGCTTCCGACTCTGCTGAAGCAAATGCATCTGCTCTGCCGAGCTACAGAAGAAAGAAAAGTAGCCTGCTTGGCTCTGAGCGAAAACGCTCAGTCCGACGACCGTCGAGCAGCTGCCTTGTGCGCAAGATCTCAGCCACGCGACCAGAGGTGCGTACAACAGGGCTGCTCGCATCACAATTGCCATTTGCAGTTTTTTCTCCGCCCCCCACAAGATGCTACAAATTCGTCATTAGCAAAATACAGAACCACAGCGCGACATCGTCTCGCTTTCCCATTCTTCCCCGTCACTATCCCTCCTGATAGTAAAAGCCCTCGCACATCTCTTCCTTACTTGGTGGGTTTCAGCTGGCGCTTGGACAGAATGTCGAAAAAGTACTCGGACTCGAGCATGCCGTCCTCCGCCAGGTCCGTGCAGTGCACTGCGTTGCGCACGCGGTCGTGTCCGTACCGCGCGCGGATCGTCTGCGGGCGGAGCTCCTTGGCCATCTCGACATCCCACGGACCGGCGTGCTCGCGGAACTTGGCGACCACACTCTCGGCGTTGTGACCCGCGAGCTCCATCGCGATGCACGGTCCGGTCGTGAAGTGGTCCACTGTCTCGTTGAAATGCGGCACGACGCCCTCGTACACTTCGAGAAACTCCGCCGCCGTCGTGCGGTCGAGCGTGAAGAGCTCCATCGCCGTGATCACCACGCCCGGTCCTTGCTGGATCGCTTCGATCACTTCACCCGCGAGCCCTTCTTTCAGGATATGCGGCAGCACAACGCAGCATGTGCAGTTCTGATACGTCGCAGTGACGCCCTGCACGGACTCGAAGAAGAACTCGCGATAGCGCTGCGCCTCGAGCACGGACGGCGAACTCTCGATCTCATTGCCCTTGGCGCCAAAGCGAGAGCTCAAGATCACCACCACTTGCTTGAGTTTCTCAATGCAGCCCTCGGAGATGACCTCAATCGCAACGATTGGTCGCGACGACATCTGGTCCACGAGCGACGCAAACTCGGTGGTCGCGCGGTGGAACTCGAGAAACTTCTCGGCTTGCGCTCTCGAGACCACCATCATCTTGAGCGCGGCCACGCTGAACTGCTGGTGCTGCAGGAACGTGAAGATCGAGCCAATGTGGGTCACCATGTCTCTCTTCACGAGCAGCACGGCTTTCTGCTGCTGCTTGCCGAGCTTCTCGGCCGTGAACGGGTCCAAGTACTCCTGCAGCTCAAAGTGGCGACCGTAGAGCAGCACTTTCGCGCCGAGGAAAAAGTCTTTCGCAGAGAGCACGGTCGGGCACTCGCTCTTCTTGAGGAAGAGCTTGTTTGTCTTCGTGTCAAAGATCTCCACGTTGTGCGAGTCCGCAAAGTACCGGATGTTGTAGTGCCGATTCAACCTGTTTGCACACGTTAGGGATAGAGTTAGCAGGCATGCGCGCAAAGTACCAAGTATGAATACCCCAGAAGCATGAAGCTGGCAATCGTGTGCGCATGTTCTTACTGCGCGTGGGTGTCGAACCACTTGGCTTTGAACGAGTAGATCGTTTCGCGAATCGCCTGCATGGCGTCTCTTTGTGCTGCCTGCTGCCCACATGCATCGCATCCAAAGCACAACGACAGTTGGACGCATAAGACCACGACACACGGCAGCACCGCACACATACACATAGTGACAGTATTGCGTTGCGCCTGCTGATTCGCCACGCACGTTAACGCTCTCGCTCTTGCTCTTGCTCCGATCGCTTCTCTTCCAGATTTGCTGCTCTGATGTGATGAGACTGAATAATAATGGAGCCGAATGACAAAAAAGGTCTCTTCAAGTGTAACCCGTTGAAGTGTACCCTGTGGTATCCTTCAAGCGCATCACTTTGTAACCAGATCAGAGAGAGGCTACTAAAAAGAGCACTCGGAGGGTACGCATGCATTCAAACTAAGAATGGCATCCACTCTCCCCATTTCAAAACCATGAGATCATAATCAAGTATCGAGACACGTTTATTGAAACACAGCTTGCTATCCTGTAATGACATTCGATCTAACGCACTTGAAAGCGTGGAAGAAAGCAATAAAACAGCTGGGGTGCTGTTGCGAATGCACACTCTCTCTCTCTCTCTTCTGCCACAATCCCATCGCTGTTTCTGCATCTCAAAGCAGAAAGCGAAAGCCCTACAGCAAAGAAGCAGACGCAAGCAGAAGAAGAAGCCCCGATCGCGTGCTTCCCTGCTTCAAAGGGACCACGCGACACACGCAGAACGACCGTCTCCAGCAGCAAGCAGTGCGCGCGCACTCGCCTTTGTCCTGCGAAGAAAGCAGCTCCATCGCTCGTCTCCCTCTGTGCTTGCGACAGTATCAGTTCGCTTTGATCTCGTAGTGCACGCATTACGCTCGCTGTACATTTGTTTCTTTTTTTACATACTCGAAGAGAGAGAGAGAGAGAGAGAGAGAAGCGAACATGTCGGCCCGTGACTTGGTCGGCCGGCCGCTCGTGCCGTTTTTCGACGCAGACGACAACGTCAACGACGCGCTCGCGACCGACGCGAGCCTGAGTTTTGAGAGCATGGACGTCGACGCGCGCGTGTGGAACAAGGAGCTCGGCTATTTCGAATACCCGAGCGACCAGACCGCAAGCAGCAGCGACGGCTCGGCGGCGTCGAACCAGCGCTCCACGTCGGCTTCACGACGCGGCAAGGGAGTCTCGGCGCCGATTGCGATCCAGTCCAAGAAGAGCCACTCCGCGCAGCAGACGCACAGTACACAGATTGACGGCGACGGGAGCTGCGGAAGCGCCAGCAGAATGCTGCTCACGCCCGCGATGATGCTCTCGAGCAGTCTCCCCGATGCGACGTCGCTCGCGAATGAGCGAGATCCGATGCTCCAACAACAACAGCAACCTTCAGGTAGGCGTTTGCAAAAGAAATCACATCAGGGTCTTTGTTGTCGATACTGAACTTGGCCAATTGGACGGCGCGCTCTGTGCAACTGCTATCTACAGCAGACGTGAGTGCGAGCACGCGAAGCGCATCGGCAAAGCGAGCATCCAAGCACGAGAAGGGTCGATCAAACACGCCCGCCCGACGGCGAAACAACAGCAAGCCAGGGGACGACAGCGGAAATGCCGCAGGAGGCGACCAGGCTGCGAATGGCAAAGACGGCAAGACGTCCGGCCGGAGAGGACGGAACAAGAACAAAGAGAACGGCAGCGGACAGCAGCACAAATCCAAGGAAGAGCTCTCTGCGTCTTCTGGTAAATGGGCGTGGTCTGCGTTCCAGTCGTCACCTGACCCGAAGCAATTGCCGCTGCCGCCGTTTCTCGCCCCTCCCGCTTTCAATGGCGCGTCAAGTGCTCCGCCACCACTGCCACTACCTCAAGATAATAGTGTCCCTCCGCTTGGGAAGCTCGACTTTTCGTCCGCAGGACACCATGAGCGACCACCCGCACCCACGACGCCGCCGGAAGCCTCGCAACAGCAGCCGATGTCGATCGAACTGTCGATGACGCAAGACTTGCGCCGCATGCTGAACATTGGAGGTGGCTAAATGGCAAGGAAGAACGTATCCGCGATCTGGCTTTCAGCACTTCTGAGTGTCGAAAATATGGGAACCAGCGAGTGCGCGGAGAAGAGAGAGAGAGAGAAACAGTCGGATTTCGCGTTGGTCATGCTTGCGCGTGTGCTAAAGGATGAAAGGAGAGAAGAAGAGTAGGAAAAGTGAGAGAATGAAAGAGAAGATGTGGACGAGTGGAGAGCGAGGGAGAAGAGAGCGAGTGAAGAAGATGAAGGAGAGAGAGAGTCAAGGAAGAGTGATCAGCTGTGAAAACGAGAGGGAGAGTTGTGAAAAGTGTGGAAAAGGTGCGGAGGACAGTGCGATCAGCGAGGGAGACAGCGAGCGTGAAAAGAGGTACGCAATGGTCTCCGTTTGCTCACTTTGGACAGAGCGCAAGTAGGCTTTTCCTTCAGTAATGAACGATGAACAGACGCGTTTGAAGGAATAGAGCTGCTGAGCTGCTTGCTGTTCTTTCGTGACGTCACGCACATTCGCGCTGATTACACATTGAAGTTCAGCAGCAGGGCAGCATTCCGCTGCTGCTAACCTCTCAAAGATCCTGTGACGACAGTCGAGTGCTCTCACGACTCCATGTTCGAACGGTGGCAATCAGCAGTGAGGCAGCATCGTCAAGAAGCCTCCTGATCACAGCCGAGAGCAATTATCGCATCATACAGAGGCATGTGCATCCTCATTTGAGATGAGGATGAAGGTGGCGGCATTTGTGTTGTCTGGTTGTCGTCAGAAGAGGAAGGATGAGAGGTGCAGCTATCGTACTTTGCGCGGTGTTCAGCTGTACTCTCCTCACTTTCTGACTCCAATTATTTTCGCACCAAAACGGCGTCGCATAAGCGTTTACAGCGAAGAAGCAAGCAGCAGCATCATTCAGATGGAGCGCAGAGGAAGACGTCGCCAGCGCAGCGAGGACGCCTTCTACAGCACCAGCGGCAATGCAGCGGCGTCTGCTCCATCCACAGTGTCGGCCGCCGAGGCTGCAGCGACGCTCGAGTTCCTCGACGAGCTGGGCGAGTTCCTGGAGCTGGAGCACCATCCGGCTGTGGCAACTCCTGCTGCTTCCCTCGAGCCGATCCCGTTCGATGCGTCGTCGAGCAGCTCGCAGTCATCGCCGATGTCAACCACGTATGAGCCCCCAATGGAGCATCTGGGTGTTGGATTTGTGGACGATGGGGATAAGGACGACGACGAGGTCGCCGTGGACACGCAACCCGTGAAGAAGAAGAAGAAGAAGAAATCGTCCACGCAGCGCCAGAAGGAAGAACTGACGTACTTGCGCACGAAAGTGGGGCAGCTCGAGCGTGAGCTCAGCGACATGAAGACGGCGTTTCGCGGAGGTTCATCGGATCAGGAGACTCGATCCCTATCAGAGACGCGCTCGCTCGCTCGCAGTTCCGTGTCCATGTGGGAAACGATGGCGCAGCGCCAGCTGAAGGAGAAGAACCGAGCAGAGCTGGAGAACGCACACCTCAAGCAGGCGCTGGAAGGGGAGATCAAGCTTGCGAAAGGGCTCGAGCGAATGCTGCGCAAGCGCCAGGTAAGTGCATGTCTGACTGCCTCATCTTCGCTCTCCGTTGTCATTCTCTTACTCACTTGTACTCTGTAGATCTGGGATGAGGTGCAAGAGCCGAGTCCGTTTTCAATCGACATTGTGGAGCACGAGTCCAAAATCTACGAGTTCATGGCCAAGAGCATCGAGGCGCGGATCCCAAGTGTCGATGCGGCGTTTGAAGTTGGCGGGATCTTTGGAGGAGGCGACGTGCCGATGAACGAGGCGAACACAGTGCACAGCGACAGCGAGGGGCTGTACATTGACTTTGTCGACGCGCACACGATCCCGTTTGACTTTCGCGCGACGGCGAGGATGACCTGGAAGCACATGGGGACGAAGAACCCCAAGCTCAAGACTGTGACCGTGAATGTGCGTACCGTGCTTACTTTTTGCAGACAGCAGAGTGTCCATGGGATGTAGAACTTATGTCTACTCCAAGTGGACACTTTACGCCGGACGGTGGTGTTAACTGGTTGTGCTAACTGAAACATGCTATGTGTCTCTTTGAGATAGACACTGGTCATGGAGCAGACCGACGAATCCCTGACCACAAAGCACTTGGTGACAGCAGTCATCGCAGGAGAGAAGCGCACGACAACCACGCGCTCCGAGTACCGACGCCTCATGCGCGAAGACCACGTGCTAATAGTGTGGCACTCGGTCACGGAGAGCAAAGGCGAGCTTCCGAGCGGGAAACCGGGGATCCACATCAGTCAGCAGGGCTGCAGCAAGATATCAAGAGCCGAGACCAAAGACGGCTCAGTCGCGACCACCAGCCTCTCGTTCGTGCGCATGAGACCCAAGATGGCAACCGCGACAAGCAGGCTTCTCTGCGGGGACGACGACAGCACAAACCATATTGACAGCGAAGGGGACCTGCAGGTGCACCAGGAGACCGGCATGTTTAGCGAAGTGGTGGTCTCGTCGTTTCGGCAGAACGTGCAAGTCGTGCGCCAGAATATCGAGAACGACCTCATGGACGAATTCTTCGAGCAGCAGCGAACAGAGGGCGAGATCATATCGTTGTAGGTACACGACGAGCGAGAGCGATGAAACGTGAGTGTAGTATTCAAAATAGAGAGAATACGCGCAGCTGCCACAACCTGAAGTCTCTCTCTCTCTGATAAATCGATGGATCTAACTCTTCTTGCGGTTGATGAAGCGAAGTGCAAGCCCACCGCGGATGCGGAACCCTACAGCGCAGCTGATGACCACGACGAAGTACGGCGTGAGGTTGGCGAGCTCCATACCAATGACGTTGTCCGCGGAATGCTTCGCCATCGTGCGTTCGACATCCAGCAGGCAACAGCGAGAGAGGTCTCGCTTCCGCACACAACTCTGACGGTGCGTTCGCCTCCAACGACACCCGCTCTTCAAGGTGCCGCCGACACGAGCCAACTGCAGCTCCACCAGTGGCGAGGTGTCAGCGCATTCACGCACCGGCTCATCTCGTCCTACCAGGATAACGCCAAGTCGATGCGGTAGCTGATCGAGAATGAGCTCATGGACGACTTCCTCAAGCGCAGAGTGAGTCCACGCTTCATGAAGATACATGGCAAGGACATGTGTTGTTGGCGCAGCATTTACCTGGAATTGCGATACCCTTTCCTTTTGCTTTCACGTGCTCCTCGCTTTTCAATGTCGAGTGTCCTTCTGAAGGATCTTGTATGTGCTAAAGTCGGCATCTTGAGCTCATTTGGCATCAGACTCAGCCTCCGATGCAATCATCTGAGCCCGAACGACTCATCACCTGTGTTCATTTTTCGAACTTGCTGAAAGTCAACAGGACGGAAGAGAGAGAGAGAGAGGAGTGCAGTATGGCGGTGGTCACAGAGAAAGGAGAGCGCGCGCGAAGAGGACGAACGAGCAAGAAGAAGAGCGATGGCAGACGGCGGCGACTGCGCTGCGGACGCTCCGGCGCTCACGGATGCGCTGCTGGGAGACGCGGCAGCCGGGAACGGAGCGTCTCGTCGTGTCTCTCGCGCCAACGAGCGCTGCAGAGAGAACCAGGAGCACGACGAGCTCTTCGGTCTCTGGATGAGTGCCGACAGCTCCAAGTATGAGGGAGACGACTCGGAAGACGTCTCCGCGTCGACAGGGACCAAGCGTGCCAGGTCTCCGTCTGGTGTCAACGAGCCAGCGACGCGCAAGCTGAAGAAACGCTGCCACCATGAGGTACTGCGCATGAGGGAGATCGCCGCGGAGCTCGAGCGGCAGCTGAATGCGCTCAAGCAACGACAGGAGAAAGCAGAATTGGCGTTGACAGAGTGTGCAGGCGGAGACTCTGGCGCGCGAAAGTGGCAGAAAGAGGCAAAGAAGGAGATGCAGGCGACAGCGCGCGCAAGACTGGAGAACGCCAAGCTCAAGGAGAAAGTGAAAGCACAGGCTGAGTTTGCCAAGTGTCTGCAAGAGGCTCTTTCCAAGCGGCAAAGCGCAGCAGAGGAAATCCAGGAGCACGTGCAGGGTCCTCATGCCCTTGCTCTTGCGAGAGCAAGTGCGAAGGAGAGCGAGATCTACGAGCTGCTCATCAACAGCGTCCATGCGCGCGCGTGCGACCAGGAAGTGGTATTCCAGATGAGTCGCTTCTCTGACATGAGCAATCCCAGCGCAATCCAGCAAGAGGCTGCCGTCAGCGACGCCAAGATCCTGTTCGATGAGGAGCAGGCTCTTTGCATCGACATGGTGGATCGGTACATCATCCCGTTCGACTTCAAGGCTGGAGCTCAGGTACTCTGGACGTATGTGCTGTCGAGGATACTGACGCTGACGAACCGAAAAACCCAGGTGAGTATCGCTGTTCAGAGTTTGTTTACCGTGAAGCACAATTGGTTGAACTCAGGACTTGATTTGTATTTTCGTCTCCCAGACCGAGGTGATCCTGTCGACGAACGATTTGATCGTGACGAAGCAGATGGCGAGCTCGAATCTGATGATCGAGGACCACCAGTTCACGACCGAGTACTCGGCGACCAAGCGCATTTGCTGCTCCAATTCGGTGGATTTCCTGTGGGAATCAATTACAGAGAGCAACGGATCGAAGTCTCAGGACACGCCCGCGATCCAACTGGTCCAGAAAGGCTGGGGCAAGATCATTCATTTGGACACGGCGAACGGCTCGAGCGCTGCAGGCGTCTTGGCGTACACCCGTCTGACCCCAAGCGCTGTCGACGCTGACTCCTTTGCATGCGATGTGAGCCACCACGGAGGACAGCAGAACCAGCACCTGAACGTCTGTCGAGAGTTCGATGTAGGGAGACTCGCGGCGCACATCATATCGGGATACCGCCAATACTCAGCATCGGTACGACGCCACATGGAGAATACCCTGATCGACGAGATGCTCACCGCCAAGGTACGGCAGCGCCGCTAACGAGCGTGCCCCAGACGTTTTTGTTGATTGTCTGTTTGTTCGACGCCGGCATCTTGGCTGATGCTGCCAAAGTGCCGCCCTTCTTGGCACCAATATCGTGAAAGTGAGTATTCTGGTTGTTGTTTTTTCGTGCACTGAGAACCCAGAACCAGCCGCGCTATTACGTGACGAGAACACTGCTCTCCGCCTGTATTATGCTTGAAAGTGTGTATTGGAAACCGAGACAGTGCAAGTGAACTCCATTGCTTCGCAGCATCGGGTTAGAAGTCAAGGATGTGCTCCACGCTTGTCGTTGCGCACTCGACGAGTGATAAACGGAGCAGAAAGTCGGCGCGTGGGTGAAAGGGAAGCTGTGGTACTGTCACGAAAAGCAGCAGTGATCGGGGTAATCATTTCATTTCCTTTCGGCGTGATCATGAGCGAAACAAGCGGTGCATTGCATTCGTGATCTGCTGATTCGGCGAAAACTTCGTCATGGAATGTAGTATGTGATGGCAATAAGAGCAGTGAATGCGAACGGCTGAGCTCTCGGCCATCGCGCATGTGGTAAGCAGTCGCAATGGAGTGCAGCACAATTGATCTCCTTCACACATTATGGCCTCAGACTCAGAAGCATGATAATGCGTCTGATCCCACCACAGTCACCTCTTTCCCCATCATCGCCAATGTTCAAGTCACTTTCGAGCTCGCCAAGACGAAGAAGAAGAGAGACCACGCAGAACGAAGCGAGCGCTTCGTCCCCTAGTGCAACGTTGGTAGAGCTGATGGCGGAGACCGACAGCGCAGCGACGGACTACGCGGACGCGCTGCTGGACGAGATGGCGGCGACCGCTGGAGGCGACGAGGCGCATCTGGTCGCGTCGACGTTTGTGGCCGCGCTTGTCTCTGCGGCTGCTGATGAGCGCTGGGAGGGGAAGGAAGAACACGACGAGGATTCGCTTGAGCAGCTCTTCGGTCTCATTGGAGATGTCGCAGTTGCTGATAACGACGACGACAATGGGGGAGCCGCAGACAACGCGCCGCCGATTGAGGTTGGCGGAAAGCACACGTTGTCGAGCCCAAGCGCCTCGGACTCTCCTGGAACGGAGCCAAACACGACGACGGCGCGCAGGATGAAGAAACGCCGCCACCACGAGGTGCTGCGCTTGCGGGGATCGGTTGCAGAGCTTGAATTAGAGCTGAATACGCTCAAGTGCCACCACGACAACGCGGAAGCGCAGTTACAATCTGAAGGCGGAGACAGTGAACGTTTGAGGTGGCAAAAACAGGCAAAGAAGGAGAGGCGGACGGCGGCGCGTGCGAGACTGGAGAACACCAAGCTCAGGAAGAACGTGAAGGTGCAGGCTGAGTACGTCAAGTGTCTGCAAGAGGCTCTCTCCAAGCGGCACTACTCTATAGAGGAGCTGGAGCAAACCGCCGTTCCCCACCAGCAAACAAGCTTCACGATCACGAGACCCACTGATCCAAAGGAGAGCGAGATCTACGGCCGGCTCATCAAGAACGTCTACAACCGCGCTTGTGAGCTGGACGAGGTTTTCCAAGTCAATGGACTCGCTGATATCACGAGCACTGCCATGGCAAACGATTCCACAGTCAACGGGTCCAAGATCTTGCTGAACGAGAACCAGTCTCTGTGTATCGACATGGTCAACCGGTATATCGTTCCGTTCGACTTTCAAGCTAGCGCCAAAGTACTGTGGGCTCATGTGCTGTCCAAAAACCTGAAGCTGAGCGACCAAAGAACGCAGGTACGCGGTCCTATGCTTCTCCATGCTACTGCTCTAACCCCCATGGAGTGTTTCGAAGCTGGCTTTACGATCGTTATGTCTCTTCCAAACATCGTTTCTACAGACGGAGATCATCGTGGCTACGGACGACGTGATCGTGACGAAGCAGTCAGCAAACTCGAATTTCCTGATTCAAGACCACACCCTGACGACCGAATACTCGATCTCCAAGCGCGTTTGCGACTTGAACTGCGTGAGTTTTGTCTGGGAGTCCATCATGGAGAGCAAAGGAGCACAGACATCGTCTCAAGGCACGCCCGCGATCCAGCTGGTCCAACATGGCTGGGGCAGAGTCACACACGTGAACACTGCGAATGGCTCGAGCGCCGCAAGCGTCCATTCCTACGTTCGCCTCACGCCGTCGACTATTGGGGGGAACTCGGACCAAGACGGCACAAGTCAGCAATTCCGCATCCATAAGCAGTTCGATGTCGAGATGCTCAGTGCGCACATTATTTCGGCTTTCCAGCAGCACGTGGCTGCAGTTCGGTGCTTCATCGAGAATGCGCTGATAGACGATATGATCCAAGCCTCCACGACTGCTTAGAAGTGCTGGCTCGCATCGCACACAGCGCTGTCTCGCGGTTTGATTGTTGAACGTATTGACTCTTGCACTCTGAGCAGCTACCCCCGAAGACACACAACTTTGCTCGTCGCTTGAGTTTTGACAGAGTTTTGACTAAGACGAATGCAAGGACTGGATTGGAAGCAAATGTCACCAGACTCCGACCACGTGCTCCTGAGATTTACGAAGAGTTCTCAGCTTTCATCCTTGCCGACCACGCTCGAGTCATTCATTGGTTGGTCCGCTGCGCTCCCCCAGCCATGTGCGGCGTGGAGGGTACCGGAGTACCTCTGCCGAAAGGACAACGTTTGAAAACGACTTGACGTGCAAAACGGTTGTCCAAGCCATGCAGTGCAGATGTCGAACCCTGCTCTGACAGGATTCAGTGCGCAAGCACAGTGACTTCCAGCGAGTTGAGCGTGAAGTGTGCTGGACTGGACTTCAACAGTGTTGATGCCTGCTGAGAAAAACTCGAGGTCTCAGACTCAGAAACCTGACTGCGCAAGCATGCCCATCATTTGTCACTTTCAAAGTTGCCAAGCTTGAGAAGAAGAAGAAGAGAGAGAGAGAGAGAGAGACGAAGCAGCAAAGTCGCTTCTCGCAAAGGACCCATCGCTGACAATGGCGAAGAGCAACAAGTCGGCGGACCTGCTGGTGCTCGCGGACGAGTCTCCTGACGACCGCGAAGAGGAAGTGCGAGACGATGGGACGCTGCTGCTGGAGCTCTTCAGTCTCATTGCAGACGTAGAGGTTGCTGATGACGACGACGAAGACAACTCGGACGACACGCCGTCGACTGTGGTTGGCGAGAAACGCTTGCTGTCTACGCCCAGTGCCTCGGACTCTCCGGCGACTGAACCACGAGCAGCGACGACGCGCAAGAAGAAGAAACGCCGCTACCACGAGGTGCTGCGCATGCGGGAAACAGCTGTGGAGCTTGAACGGCAGCTGGACGCGCTCAAGCATCGCCACGATAGAGCGGAGCTAACTCTGCAGTGCGAAGGCGCAGGCTCTGGCGTGGTACGATGGCAGAGAGAGGCAAAGAAGGAGATGCAGGCGACAGCGCGCGCGAGGCTGGAGAACGCCAAGCTTAGGGAGAAAGTGAAAGCACAGGCTGAGTTTGCCAAGTGTCTGCAAGAGCCACTAGCAAAACGGCAGTGCTCTATAGAGGAGCTCCAGCAAATCGTCGTTTCAGGCAGTCGTGATGAGAGTACGATCGCGAAACCTCGGACTGCAAAGGAGAGCGAGATCTACGGTCTGCTTATCAAGAACATCTACGCCCGCGCTTGTGAACTGGACGAAGTGTTCCGAATCAGCGCGCTCGCTGGTATCATGAACAGTTCCATTCCATACCAGCGAGACGCCACGGTCACCGAGTCCACGATCCTGGTAAATGAGAAAGAGGCTCTGTGCATCGACCTGATCGACGGATACATCATTCCGTTCGACTTCAAAGCTGGCGCACAAGTGCTGTGGGCTCATGTGCTGTCAAAAGAGCTGGAGATGACCGGCGGAGACACGCAGGTGAGTGGCTCTGCACTCGTCTGGAGCCTGAGGTATCCAATGTGGCTGACTCGATAGTCATATTCTTGTGTTGTTGATTCGTGCGTATATCTGCTTGCAGACAGAGATCATCGTGACCGCGGACGACGTGATCATGACAAAGCAGACGGCGGAGTCGAATTATATGATCCAAGACCATGACATTACTACCGAGTACTCGATCTCCAAGCGCGTGTGCGGCGCAAACTGTGTGACTTTTCTGTGGGAATCCATCTCGGAGAGCAAAGGAGCACTTGCGTCGTCGCTCGGCACTCCCCCTATCGAAATAGCCCAGAAGGGTTATGTCAAGGTCAAGCACATGGCCACTGCAAACGGTTCAAGCGCCGCGAGTCTCCAGGCTTTTATCCGCCTCACACCATCGACGATCGGAGCCGACTCGAACGGAAAGAACGGAAGTGAAGAAGAGGGGCTCCACATGCACCAAGACTTCGACGTCAAAGTCCTCACGGCGAACATAGTCTCCTCCTACCGACAGCACGCCGAATCAATTCGGCAGTTCCTTGAGAATACGCTGATCGATGATATGCTTCAAGCCTCCCGACTTTCTCAGAGGCGCTAGCAGCATCGAGACTGCGCGGCGGCGACTCCAGATGTCCAGCAGCAGCACTGGGGCTACAAAGAAGCCAGTAGTGACTCGCTTTGTGCCTCCGCAGCTCAAGCAACCGAACGTGTCGACAGAGGACTTGGGTGCGTGCGCGTATGGTTCATACCTAGCTTGGCTCGTCCGTGTTCCTGATACTGATGTGGTTGGTGCGCGGTCGTGGTTTACTTGTTCGGTTGCTTGCTTGCGTTTGCATGGCAGCGCGTGGAAGGCACAGAAGGCGCTGGCGATGCAGCGGAAAGCCAGGTTTCAGCACGCGGAGGGAGTCGCATAAAGTGAAAGAAAGCAAGAGAGAGAAACTGTCCATTTATTACGCCACGCATCCGAAACCTGACTGCGCAAAGAGAGCGCAGCAACTGGCAGAGCAACGTCGCATGACACTAGGTCGGTCTTGAGGTGGTTGTCGAGGATTCCGATGACGAAGAGAAAGATGATGAAGATGAGTGATGGAAGTCAACGGTTGTCAGCATGCTCGTAGTGGAAGTGGCAATTCGAATCCAGTTGTCTTCCCTCGTATGGACTGTTGAACGGCCACCGAGAAACCCTCCCGCGCCAGATCGCGGATACTTGCGACAAGGACGCGGACATCTTCCAGGTTCTTCTCAGCAAAGTGGAGCAGCGCGCGCTGTCGGTGGACGATGTCTTTGCGGCGTATGGCTTCACCGCTGCTACCACAGATCTCAACTCGCCGAACGTGGTTCCAAACGGCAAGCACAGCGTGCATATTGAGTTCACGAAAGCGCAGATGCTGGCGTTCGATTTCCGCTCGCTCTCGTCGACACTCTGGAAGCACTTGCGCCAGAGGGAATTGAAGGTCGAAGGCACAAAACTGAGTTGTTTGCAGCAGGGGTCGGACAATTCAGTATCGCGTTGTAGGAGGTGCTGCAAAGTGTGCGGGAGCTCCTGGATATTTTCGAGACAGCACTGCCCAAGTGCCAACAGCACAACTGCAGCGTATCCTTGCCATGATGCATTGTGCAGACTCGATGCGCAGAGAAAGCGGCATCTGCTGCCTCGGAATACAGGACAGTGTAGTGGATTTTCCTTCTTCCGATTCTGGCTTTCGCGCACCCGTGGTGGTGTCCCATCCCGCTGTCTCGAGTTGAAGTCGGCGCTGAACAACCACCCGCAGCTTTGAATCACCACTTGGTGCTTGAGCATTTTAGTCGAGAATCGTAATCAATGCATTGATCCAACGTGCCGCATTCAACAGCCATAATCGGATTATGACTTGGAGCAGAGAATGGATATCTCCTACGCGCGTCATCGAAATTGCTTTTCTTCGCCGCACTGCGACAAAAACTCCGGCAATTTCGCATTTACGCTCCAGCTGCTGCCAAACACACAAGGAGCTAACGACGCTTGGCGGACTCTCAGCTTCTTACACCACATTTTGCATCCATACACGCGAGCAGCTCGACTCAAGATCCCGCCCCAACGCCACAACTTCATTCGCGCTCAGGACGACGATGGCTCAACTCGATGAGGACTCGGCGCCGACTGCTCTCTTCGCTGCTCCAGACCTAACGGCAGCGTTCGATCTCTTTGACGAGTGCGGAGACTACATGAGTGTACTCTTCGAAGACTACCCAGAGTGCAGCGAGGACCAGGCGATGGCAACAGTGTTCGCAAAAGAGAGCATCCCAGGCACAGGGGACGCAGCACTCGGGTTTCCAATGGATGTGCCGCTTGGCGTATTCGAGCTCGGGCTTGATCTCGCGTTGAGTGCGTCAACTCAAGATCATGCTACTTCGTTCTTCGATCTGTCAAGTGACGTCGCAGCGATGTCTTCGACCGAGCCACTCAATGCACTTCTCCCCGAGTTTAAGGTTCAGCAGCCTTCGAGGAAGAAGCGGAAGATGCAGAGATCAAAACACTCCAGCCAGCGGCAGCGTGAGGAGATCCAGAGCCTGCGAGCCACAGCAACCCAACTCGAGCAGGAACTCAAACGAATAAGCACCGTCAGCAGTCAACAAACTCCGCCAGTCGTAATAGAGTCGATGCAGGTTAGCAGCGATGGTGAAACGAGTGTGAAGCAGATTTTGCTGTGGGAGTGCGTCGCCAGGCGGCAAGAAGAGGCGAGGCAGCGAGCCGAACAGGAGAACGCAGCCCTGAGAAACGAGCTCCAAGCCAAGATCAAGATCGCAAAGTCCCTCGAGCAAAGCCTGCTGCGCAAGCGAAAGACCCCGAGAGGCACGAGTCGATGAGCCTCACTTTCAGCGCTCTTTCGCTCTTGTGCGCTCCACATGTAGTTTCGACAGCGTCGACATCCAATACAACATCGTTATGTCTTTTTCTGGTTCACTCCAAACTTTGGCATCCCTGTGGCTTTTGCGAAGCAACAACCTCGTATGCTGCGGCGAGTTTATCGACCTCCCTGACAACCGCTGCGGCATGGAGACTGGCAGTCGCCCACCTTATGGCGCGACAACGCGACAGTCAGAGCCGCTCCTTCCTTCGCTCTCTGATTGTGCTGTGTGATGATTGCGGCAGAGGAACACAGAGACAGGTGCTGTCATAAAAAGATGGGGAACCGAACGCTGCTCTTTGACTGGATTTTCCAGCAGCGTTGCATTGCGACATGAGGACATGAGCTCGTCCTGCCTGGTGACTATTCTCTGATCGCACTCGCCACCACAATACACCAATCAATCCTCAGAAGCGCTCCATTGCTGAATTTGCCATTGCTCCATCAGGTTCACTCACCACCCGCCCTGTCAATTGACTGACACCTGAGTGACTCAAGCATGGAAGCCCAGAGATGGAGTCTCGACCCGTGTTTGAGCACCTCGGAGCTTCTCGAGCTGCTTGAGGGTCCCGACAGCCTCTTCCCAGACTCACTCCTAGAGAGCGATGGCCAGGACATCTCCAGCGCGTTCTCCGCGTCGTCAACCACCGATTCGGAGGAATGGGGGGAGTCCTTTGGATTAGCAGGGAACCCTCTCAAGCTGCGAGGCAGCCAGAAGACTACGAAGAAGAAGTCGACATTCCAGCGACAGCGAGACGAGCTGCTGAGTTTACAGAGCCAAATCGAGGAACTCGAAGCGCAGCTGCGGAATCTGAGAGGCGAGCGCCGACTGCACAGACTGCTGCCAATGGACGTCGCCAACTTTGGTCAGTCGATCCAGCAGGCAGCACTCTCGCTGTCGCTGTGGCGGATGGTGGCAAGGCGTCAACAGAGCGAGAGACAAACCGCAGAGAGGGAGAACGCCGAGCTGCGGAAGATGCTGAAGGAGCAGACGCAGCTGGCGAAGTCGCTCCAGCGCATGATCAAGTCGCGACCGGTGCGTGTGTCTGAGTCCCTTGGTCTACCATTATTAGTCCCTTGATCTCATGTGTTTCTCGTGCTTGTTGCTGTTCGTCCTCTGCTCTAGATGGTAATGAGGATGCTGCAACAGAGGAACCTGCGCCAGGTCGCGGGAGTTAGCGACAAGGACTCGGACATTTTTCAGGAGCTTTTCGACAAAATCGAGGAGCGTGTGGGCTCTGTGGACGCCTACTTTGCCGCGCACGGTCTCGTGCCTTCGACCATTGGCGTGAACTTCGTGCATGCCGTTCCCAACCACGGCAACGGTAGCTGCATGCATATCGAGTTCACACGATCAACAATGATGGCATTCGACTTTCGCTCGCTGTCAGATGTGATGTGGAGACTCTTGCGGCAGAACGAAATGAGGATGGAAGGCACGACGCTCCATGTAAGCGGCTGGTTTCTGTTGTGCCGTGCTGCGCTCCTAGCATCTAATCATCTACGGTCTGTCCTTGTCATTGCAGACTCACGTCGTCACCGACAGTGACGAGCTCCTCGTCACCAAGCAAGTGCTGCAGCCCACTTCGACCGCTGGCGAACAATCTGGATCGACCGTCGTGTTCTCAGTTTCCAGGCGAGTGATCCAAGAGGACCGAGTGCTGTTTTTCTGGGAGTGGCTGGTCGAGATGAACGGGTCAGCAGCGCGCAGGATCCCAGTAGCGTACTTGAACCAGCGCGGCTGCGGCCAAATCGTTCGAGTGAATGAAAGCAGCAGCCCTTTTGGAATGCCCACGTTGCTGCTCCAGTACCACGGCCAGTTGATCCCAATCCAGATGAAGCCCGCCAAGTATTCGCCAGACGTAGACAATCAGCAGCAGTACATCGACTCTGCGGCGCTCACGGAGATGCTCCTCGCCTTGAACCGTCAGAACACGCAGACGTTCCTGGGTTCAGTCGAAAAAGCGCTCGGTGAGGAGATGTTGGCGTGAGTCTGTGAGTAGAATTCGATGCGGATGGATTGTTGTACAGAGTGACTGAACGAACAGACGAAGTGATGCGGAGTGTCATGGTCGCGATCACAGCATGCTGAGCACATCCGCAGGTCAAATAAACACCTTCTGAAAACGATATGCGAGAGTTCCGCCATCAAATCGAGAGTTGATGACTGCAGTCAGTGAAGTTCCGCTGGTCATTCACGAGCGACTCGGACAGCAGAGTACCACTTTCTCGGTCTACACTCAACCATAGAAAGGAGTTCGCACGCCACTGGATTTTCGCTGAGAGCACGAATGGGGAGTGCGCTGGCTCTCAATCACATCGAACTGTTTCCCTGTACTTTCAAAACATCGACAGTCGTCGCTGGGGTCAGTCGCACAGCTAGCGACACGTCAGTTTACGATTTGCACTGCTCAGTCACGCACGCGCGGGTATCCTCACTTGACAAAGCGTCGTCACCTGAAGAGCAGAGATGGAAACTATCAACAGCGGATACCACAGTCTGATGATGACAGCTGGCAGCGGATATTCCTGTAATCATTCGAGAGCGACCATCTGTGCTGCTTGTTGCTCCGACACCAGTCCTTGTCGCTCGTGAATGATTGCAACTACTGGCACCTGCTGGATTTTCGCAGAGATGACGAAAGGAGAGCGCGCTCTCTTCCCATCATCTCGGATCACCCCGGACGTCAAGTTCAAAGCCTGTCGACGGGAGTCGGTTGGTTCACTGCCCGCCACTTCCTGATTTGCACCGCGCAGCGCAAGTGGTCGCTACTTTTCGCACACTCGACATCCAACAGAGATGGAGATGCCGGCTAACGTTACCATCAATAGCAGCGGCGGCGACTGTGACAGTAGTCTGGAAGCGCAGTTCGGCGCTGCAGATGATGACGAGCTGCTGGATATCCTGCTCGACGGCCACGACAGCCTGTTCGAGATCGACTTCTCCTTGCTGCAAGGCAACCAGCACACAACGGTGGCGCCGATCCAACCAGCACCTGCTTCCCACCTGAACGGCTCCAAGTTCCAGCTGCAGTCGGCTAGTACTTCTCCCACCTACACGCCGTCAGAGAACGATTCAAAGCCGAGCAGCAGTCCCAAGACGTCGAAGCGACAGTCCACTTTTCAGCGAAGGAAACAAGAGTTGGTATATTTGCGCAGCAGAGTCACAGAGCTTGAAGCGCAGCTGAGCGGACTAAAAAACACGGATCGACTGTCTTCGTCAGCGGAGGGAACCACGCTTGGTCAGTCGCTTCGAGAAACCGCAGCGTCGCTGTCGCTATGGAAGGTGGTAGCAAAGCGTCAACTGTCCGAACGAAACCGAGTCGAGCAGGAGAACCTGGAGCTGCGCAAGCTGCTGAGGGAGCAAGTCTTGCTGGCAAAGTCGCTCAAACGAATGCTGCGGAAGCGTCTGGTGCGTTATTCTCTTTTTATTACTCGTCCCTCGAGAGCCTCGCCACATTCGCACACTCCACTCATGTATTTATGTTGTGATATGCCTCAGGCGCCGTTGAAGCGTTCCCACGAAAGCGACCAGCACCCACTCGTGGAGATCTGCGACCAAGACTCCGAGGTCTTCCAGGTGCTCCTGCGCAACATTGAGCAGCGCACGCGCACTGTGGACAGTATCTTCGAAGCGCAAGGGCTTACCACCGCGACCACGAAAATGGACGCCACGAGAACAGTCTCAAGCGACGACAATCAAGATGCGCATGTCGAGGTAGTTAGTGCGATACTGCTGGCGTTCGACTTTCAGTTGCTCACGGACACGATCTGGAGCATTCTGAGTGCGAGGCAATTGCGATCCGAAGGACAAATCGTAAGTGGCAAGGAGTCGCAAGTATTATTATTACTGAGCACCAGCTGGGATACAAACTAACCTCGTGGATATGTCATCTGCCTTGCAGGTTCACGTGGTGAAATTCACTGACGAGGTGCTAGTAATGAAGCAGGTGATCGAGTCGCCAGCAAGCACCAGCACCTCTGGATCAAC
>JAASFO010000448.1:0-21065 GCA_023333815.1 Globisporangium recalcitrans
AACAAGACGCTCGACCTGGCCGCGCGCGAGCGCCTGACGTCCAACATCGCCGGCACGCTGGCCAAGGCGTCCACGCCCGTGCGGGAGCGCGCGATCGCCAACTTCTTCCAGGTGGACGCGCACTACGGCCAGCGCGTGCAGGAGAAGGTGAACGCGCTCGTGGAAGCGGCCAAGACGACGTCGGCGAAGAAGAGCCGTGCCTCCGCGCCTCTGAACCCTCCTCGCCAGCCATACGTGGTCGCTGCGCCATGAGAGAGGGTGAATGAGAAAGCTGGCGAACAACTATGTGTGCTGTAGTGTGTGCACCTGCATGATGTTGGATCGTGAGAGTGGAACTCTAGGTGTGTAGTGTGCAGTCATGGTATGGGTGCGCGCACGAGATGCTTGGTACAGTAGTTTTATCCAGCGTGCCACCACCTGAGTAATACACAACCATCTGTGCACATTTGCTGTGGTTTGAAAACTGCTTATGTGCAGTCGGGCTTGAGCAGCACTTGACACCTGGTAGCCTCCCTTAGGCAATCTCATTCAGTATACTGTAACTCTTCGGCAGATCCCTTTCTTTGAGACGCGCGAAGATGGAGCTTTTGAGAACTTTGACTTCCAGAACGAAGCCTCCGCTCAAGATCGACCTCTGGAGGGTGTTCCAGAATCACCTTGATGAGCAGCCAGAGATCGGTTCTCTTCACGCACGCAAAAACACGTCCTCAAGGTGAAGATGCGCAGGAACGAGTGAGTGTACAACAGAGAGAGAGAGAGAGAGAGAGAGAGAGAGACTGGCTCTTGCGGAGGTGATCTTCCCTGCATGAGGAGCTCATTTCGCATCCTGGTGTCTTCAGCAGCGGAGTGGAGTCTGGTGGATGGCATTCAGGTACTCGAACAAAGCGCGGATCTCAGCAAAGTCCCATAGAGAATGCGAGGGAGAGCAAGAGAGCCTGAAACTGGACAGCGCGTGTGTCTCTCTATTGCCGCTTGGCACTGTGACACGTGCTCTCGCTGATGTTCATGAGCAACCCATCAGATCAACGTCACTGCAACACCAACCAAGCGCAACCCCTCGTTATCAGTTACTGCAGGTCTCAGATGATTGCACGGTAGGCAAAGACCTGTTCAAAACGAAACGACTCACACAGCTGATACAGCGGGGTTTTAGCTGTCGCAGGTTTCGTCGCCTCAATTGACCTCAGAAAGTGCACGCAGACATCAAGTCATCCCACTGCAGCTAACGCGCGTGCAACGCTCTTGACACGCGAAGGACCCACTTCTATCACAACAACCGTAAAGGTCAGTGCGCGACAAAAAAGATCTCTCTCTCTCTCTCTCTCTCTGTCTCTTCTTGCTGAACCGATGGCGCTCTATTGACAGCACCATCATCAGCAGTCGTTGGTCACTGCAAGGAGCGTGATCACGGATCTCTGGCCGCTGCAAGGGCGACCTAAGAACTGCGAGAGCTGCTCGCCTTCTCTCCCTCTCTCTTGGTCTCTCACTTTCCAAAATCCCCCCAACGCCGCACTCAGCGCGCGTACTACGGTCTCAAGCCCCCATCCATTCACTCACCCGCCACCTACGATGTTCCTCAAGTTGTCCGCGATCCTCGCTGCTGCGCTCATTTCCGCCGACTTCGAAGCCGCGACTGCGGTTGACTACCTCGGCGGCTGGCTACCAACACCTCCGAACGAGCAGTGCGTCGACATCTGCGTCAACTCGAAGGCGGCGCCGACGTGCCTGACCTCGGACCCAGCGTGTCTGGCCAAGAAGCAGCGTCCGGGCGACTTTGACTACCTGCTCCTGGAGCAGATCTTCGTCCCTCAGTTCTGTCGCGACCTGCTCGTGGGTGTCGACTCGACGATCTCGCACCAGAACGTGCTCCCGTACCCGAACGGCGTCACGTGCAAGCCGGAGGTGGTCAAGAGCGAGCTCACGATCCACGGGCTCTGGCCAAACTACAACGACGGCTACGCCGGCTGCTGCAACGTGAGCGACACGATCGGCAACCGCCCGTACAACGCGCTTGAGTTCTTCAAGAACCAGGTGGAGCTGGTCGCGGAGATGGGCGAAGCCTGGGTCGACCCGACCCAGAGCACGGCGTACGACTCGCTCTGCGAGATCTACAACCACGAGTTCCAGAAGCACGGTATTTGCTTCGACGCTGCGGGCGACGACTGGGAGCAGAGCGCGGTGACCTACTTCAAGGCGACCCTGAACGTCGCGGCGACTCTGGCGAACGCCACCGCGCAGATCGCCGAGTGGGCAGCGTCGCCAGCGGCGGAAGCCCCGTCGGTCGCCGCGATCCAGGCACTGTACCCAATGTCCACCCAGGTGTTCTGCTCGGCGGTGGACGGCGTGAACCAGCTGTCGGCCATCCGCACGTGCTACGCCAAGCCAGCCAACATCTCGAGCGAGGGTCCGTTCGTGCAGCAGGACTGCGCGGCGCCAAAGTCCACGACCACGTTCTCGCTCTGCGACGCGACCGCGCCAGTGTCGCTCAAGGCGTACAGTGCTCCAATGTAATGTGTGATGTTACGAGTGTGGCTTGGCACCGATCAAGAGAACGAGTGAAGACAAATATAAGAGCAGGCGACCATCCTCACTTCTTTTCTTTTCGTGACACCATTTGCTGATTGAGATCATGATCACAAGAGAATACGAATCATATTCCCTTCATAACGAGCGAGTGAGTGATTGCTCCCGGCTTCCTGACTTCAAGATCTGCCTGCTTCATGCTTGATCCGTGCAGGACTTCAGTCAGGAGTCAAGCTGCTGTGATAGTTGTTTCCAGCTTCACCCTATTGCGAACATCGAACTTGGAAAGAGTCGAGAGTGAGTGAAGGTGTTTCGATCAAACGAGTATTGAATATCTGTGCCAACAACACCTAGAGTAGGTCAATGTCCCTGTCAGCTCATCTGCTCAAACTTTCCATCTCTTTATTATTGATTGGCATTCAACCAGACAAACTGCACCAACAGCAGCAAATGATGATGTCTCTCCACCGACTGCTGCGCGCGAGCCCTGCTACCGCCGCTGCTGCTACAGCGCTCTCGACAGCAACAGGCGGGCGCCGCTGTGTCTCCAAGAAGAAGGCGCGCCTGGCGAACGTGCCGGTGCTGTGGCCGATCGCCGGCGTGGACGAGCCGCCGTCGCTGCTGCCGCACGAGATCGATGTGGCCACGCGCTTGTTCAAGAACGAGTCCAAGCTCATCACGTCCACGGGCGACCTGGAGGACCTGCCGGAGTGGACGATCCCGGAGATCGCGTTCGCCGGCCGCTCGAACGTGGGCAAGTCGTCCATCATCAACGCGCTCGTGGGGCAGCCGGGGCTCGTGCGCACGTCCAAGACTCCCGGCCGCACGCAGAAGCTGCACTTCTTCTCGGTCGGCGGCAAAGTGGGCTCGCTGCCCGATCTGGCGCTCGTGGACATGCCCGGCTATGGCTTTGCCACGGCACCCAAGGCCGTGGTGGATGAGTGGCACGACCTCGTGGGCGGCTTCATCCGCAAGCGCCGCGGGTCCAACCTCAAGACGATCTACCTGCTGGTCGACAGCCGCCGCGGCATCGCCAAGGTCGACGAGGACTTCATGGACTACCTGCACGACCTCGGGATGATCTACCAGGTGGTGTTCACTAAAGCCGACACGGTAGGGAGAGCTTTTGAGTTGATAGATGGTTGTGTGGGAGAATGTCTGGCGCTGACACATACGATGGGGATGTTGTGACAGGTGACGATCCCGGAGCTGACGAAGCAGATCCAGAAAGCGCAGGAGATCGCCACGCGGATAGACCGGATCGTGCGTGACTGGGGCTGTCTGTTGTTGTCGATTTACGCGTGACGGACGGAACTGGTACTGACGGACGTCGACTCTGTTATTCTCTTCTTCTGTACGTTGTGTCAGAGCATGAACCCGATCATCCACGTGTCGAGCACCAAGGAGAACTTTGGCATCCGCGAGCTCCAGCGCCAGATGATCAGCATGACCGGCTTGCTCATGAACAGATAGAGTGCTGAGCGAGTTTTGGTGCGAGACTGCTAGGGTGGGACCGGTATCCAACCTTGCACGTGTCCCCAGATCTCCAGAATACAGCCAAGTCAGTCTCTTGACTCCTCCTCTGCCTCTTGCGACCCTGGGAACTGTCGACGTGATTTCATATGTCGTCTGATACTTTGCTCAGAACTCGGAGAGGTACGACTCGGGTCCTGATTGTGCTGACGAAGCGTCCGAGTCATCACCGTCTTCGTCGCCTTCCCCGTCGTTATCGTCCGAGCGCTCCGAGTGGCGTCCGCCGCTCGTTCCAGCACCGCCGAGGTCGCCACCTGTTCGCCCCGCGAGTCCGTACGCTTCCATGATCTGCTCTTTCAGGCTTCCTCTCCGTGCGCCACCACCACTCTGCAGCACTGGCAGGGGCTTCACGAGCGGGAGCTCAGTCACCAGTGGCGATCCTGTGCGGACAAGCCTCGGTTTTCCCCTCTGAGCCGGCGGTGTGGGGCTCAGGAACCGTCGGTCGTCAGCTTTAAACTGGTCTTCTACTTCGTTACCGTGGAGCTGCTCCTGGGTGTTCCCTGGAACTGGCGCGGTCTTGAGGCGTTTTCTGTCTGCGCTACCGGGCATACTCGGGAGCACGACCACATCCGACGGAGTCACTCGCGCAGGAACACCCGCCAACTGATACGCACAGGTATCCTCTTCTACTCCTTTCTCCTCGCCTTCCTCGTCTCCTTCCTCCTCGCCCTCATCCGAATCTGAGGCGAATGGCTTCGGTTTGGCATTGTGAAAACTGCTGCATCGCCCCTTCTTACCGCTGGACTTGGTCTTGCGCCTCTGTTTACTCCTACTGGAAGAAGACGACTTTTTCTTCACACTCGGCTCCGGCAAGTCTCCTGCTACTGCTGCTATTGCTGTTGGTTGGTCTGCGGGCTGCTCTTGGTTCTTTGCCTTGGACTTGTCTTTCTTCTTCGCCTTGCTCTTGCTGCGTTTGCTGCCGCTATTACCGCTGCTGCTGTTCTTCTTTGCGACAGGCTTCTTGCGACCATTGCGAGACTTCCGCCTCCATGAGCTCCCGCCAGCTTTCTCCGGCGACTGCAGGCTCTCATCGTCCTCTGGCGCGCTGGTGTAGCCATCGAACAGACCATTCGCGTGGTTTGGCGGGATCGGCTCGTCCTCGGCGACCAGATCAATATAGATGAGCAGACTCTGGCACCAGGACTTGCCCATTTCCTCGAGGTCCCAGGTCGAGAACTGCGTGTCCTTCCGTGGTCCAAAGTCCGGACCGCAGAAAGACGCCTCCAGGGTGTAGCTGTTGATCACGCCCAACTCGTGGTTCACCACCACGCGCGCAGTGTTGAGCTTGGACTTGTGCACTTTGAAGTCGCAGCTCGCGAACGAGAAGAAGTGCGAGTTCTTGGCCACGATCATCGGGAAGACGCGCGGGTCGTTCTTCACGCTCGCTCTGGAGGAAGGACCTCCGCTGCCATTGCTGCTACCTCCCACGCCTAGGTTGGGTGTGCTGGTGCCCATACTCATGAGCATCGACGCGCTCGCCTTCTTGCCGCTCTTCTTGTTGTAGCAGCCGTACGTGAAGATGTTGCGATTGAGACTGTGGTCGTGCAGGTCGCAGTAGATCGCCACGCGGTCGCGCACCTGGAGGTTCGCGATCAGCCGCTTGAGGCGGAACACTGTGGGGAAGAGCTTCTCGACCGGGCACGACCACTTGCGGTTGAGCTCCCAGCCGGCGAGGCTTACGCGCGTGTTCTCGTTGATCACGCCGTCCGGGTTGAGCATCGGCGCGACCTTGAAGAGGAAGTGCTTGCGCAGGATCTGCGCGACACTGGAGGTGCCAGTGAGGTAGTCGATCATGCCTTCATCATCCAGCTGCTGTTGGGCTCTCCCGGGTGCACGCGCGCTGAGAACACGACGACTGGTGGAGGTATCGAAGCAAAATGCACTCAGACAAATGAGCTTTTCGCAGGGGATACGGATCTCGGAGCCAGCCAAAGCGCCGCACATAGTCGCTCAAGAGGACACTCACCGCGCTTTTCGTCGGGTGGGAGACCATCTTTCCCATAGGACGTGATGGAAAGCAGGTCGCAGGTGTTCTGCGCGATGCTCTGGCATAGCTCTGTGCGGCGACACACTGCCGCTCGCTCTGGATCGCGCTCGAGTTTCTCTAAGTACTCGGCCAGATCTGCAGACAAGAGCAACAATGTGAATACTGTCTACCCCACCATTCGTCTACTAGCCGATCTAGCCCAAACCTGTGTAGGTGTATGGCTGGAGACACGCAAAGTAGACGCGGTCGTGCTCGTGCTCGAACTCGTACTGGAAGCTCAGACACGTGGTTCCAGGTGCGCTGTCGGGTGAGAGCGACACGTCGTAGCGCACGTGGGTGCCTCGGTGGACCCAGCCGACACCTTTCGTCTCCGCGTCGATCTCCGAATACACGACCGGCTGGAGCCCATTGCCGAAGCGCGCGCCGCTCTTTGCGAGGTTTGCCAGCGAGAACTTGTGCACGATCCCCGGTTTCCCGTTGCGCACCTCAAAGTAGAACCACTGACGGTACGCGCTGTTCTTGATGTCCGGGCGGATCATCAGCTCGTACTCGTGACCTACAAGGAATAATGAAAACGCAGACTTAGAGCAGGAGTGACGACCAAAGCAGCCACCCGTACTCTCACGCTTTGCTGATTGCTTGCTGCTCTCGTGGCGGCGGTAGATGCGTTCGGCGCGCTGCAGATTCCCGCTCTCGAAGAGCGAATCAAAGACCAGCGTGTCCTCGGAGGCGCCGCAGTTCTGCTGCACCTCAGGCTGGTTGTACTCGTACACATGCAGGCGCGCGACGATCTCCCGCGCCTCGTCCTCCTCGGCTTCGCTCTCAACCAGCACGCGACTCTCACGCAGAATGGGCTCTGGGTCCCGGACCATCTGAACCTGGGGAGTCATCCCGTCAGGGTTGAGCTTCACAGTAGTCGGACTGTCGCCGCTGCTCTCGATGATGTGGCGACGCACTGGGAGGTGTGTGGGGCGAACTCCAGGCACCCCCGTGTGCGCGAGTCGTACTTCGTCCGGCGGGTCGATCAGAGGCAACGGCGGCGGGAGCAGCGCGTCGACGTCGCTGAGCCGGAACCGAGTCGTCGCGTGAAGCTTCGCTGCACTCATCGACATAGCGGTCTGCTTGGGAGAGGTATCTGAGGGATACGAAGTGGCGGATGTGCTCGCTGGTGTCGTCTACATGCTCATTGCGTCTTCAGTGGGCTGGCTCAGCTGTCCAGAGTGGGGAGAGAGAGAGAGCAAGTCAGAGTCTGGTGGCATCAACTTGATCTGGGCAAGTTGACGCACGAAGAAAAACAAAGGCGAAGCGACGCGATGCTCTCATCTCACCAGTCTACTCATACAGTGAGGCGAATGGCTTCACGCTTCACTTTCGCCCAACAACGAGAGTCCAAAATAAACACCGGTGCACCAATAGAAACTGGTGCAAGCTGACTAGACGTTGGCGGAGAGTCAATCGTCCCACTGGTGCGATTAACGGATGACCAAGTGTTGATGGTGTGTGCATGGAGTCAAACTCGTGAGATGGAATCCGTACCATTGGTGCTTGGACTTGTTGTCGCCGAGCCAGATGATCCCTTTGCCGCTCTCGAGCCTCCTCTAGCATTCGAGCTCAGGATATGTTTCGTGTCCAAGTCAAGTGACTGGCTGCTGAAGGAGGAACCTTGGCGATTAGACTGTTGGATGCCAAACCTGACTAAACTCTAACAAACGGTTGTGGGAAATCAATAGCCCGAGCAAGACGAACGGCGCTTCGTTCGGTAAGATTCCCATCGACTCTCATTTGCGGTGGAAGAAGCATCGACAAAAAGGGTTGCCAGCACTTACAAATGCATTCACGCGACGAAGCGCGCACAAGTACCACCGCCTCAACCACAGCTCGAAGTTCTCGACCACTTCTGAGATCCGCATCTCCAGCCACTGAAACCGGACACCTCCTGGCTGCCAACCACAGCATCGCAGCAATCCCCGGCTCCGTGCGCACGGTTTAGGCGGACTTTGGCCACGGTTGGCTCGCTTTCGCAGATCCGGTCTTCAGTTTTCCCCGCTCGCCTTTCTTCGCGACCGAAGCACCACCTTCTCGCTGAATCTGCTTGCGGCGGCGACAGCGCTGATCGTCAGTGAGCAGCAGTTTCTCCGTGCGTCGAGCCCCACTCTTGAACAAGCCAAGGAGCTCCACCACCGCGGTGCGCTCAACCCGCATGCTCTTGTCCGGCTTGCGGCTTCCCTCCACAATCTTCTGCTTCTTTCTCTTCACGCGTCGGTCGACTGAAGAGTCCGACTCGGACTCACTCCTGCTGCTCTCGCCTTCCTCCTCATCGTCCTCTTCTTCCTCCTCCTCCTCCTCACTGCCCTTCGCGTTGACGATTGCGCGATACACCTGCTTCGCGTTCTCGACCCTCCTCGGAGTCTTCATCTTCGCTCCACACGCCTTCGATTTCCCATCAGCCCCGCCGCTGTTCGCGAGTCGCTTCCGGATGGCCATCATGGTCGCGACCATGCTCGGATCGAGGTCCACAAAGTAGTACTTGGTGGTCTTCTCGCGGTTGTACACCTGCTCTCGCTCTTCGGGGGTCAGCGACACCCACGCGTTCGCGCCGTGCGTGAGGTTGTAATGCAGGATGAAGTTGAAGTTGAACGACAGCACCGCCTTCTGGAGAACCGTGGCGTTCTGCGTGCGCTTGCTCGTGCCTTTCGTGAGCTCGGCGAAGCGGCGGTAGACGCGCGCACTCACTGCCGCCTTGGTCTCGCCATCGTCGCGGTCTTCTTCTTGGACGACTTCCTGCCACGCGCGCAGGAGTAGCGAGTGCTCGACTCGAGTCCACGCGACTCTCGCCATCGGAGCTTGAGTGCTTTGGTTGCTTGGTCTGCAGCAGCTTTGGCTTTGGCTGTTGCGCGAGGAGATTGGGATTGGGTAGTGGTGGAGAAAGGTTTGCGCAGTTGAGTCTAATGCTGATAGCCAACTGTAGCATCGGAAGCGCGCGGTCCCAGACTTCTTCAGGAGCGCATCAGTCGCACCTTCGTGTATCCAACTGGCGTTGTATTACCACTGCTGCTGTGCTCTGTTTGAGGGATAGTGTGGATCGCGACACAAGTAGGATGCACAGAAGTATTCACGAACATACCGCTACAGGTTTGCGACCAAAGCGCTTGCATTGGTTGACGATTACGAGCTGCAACAAGCTCGTTCGATGTGCAGAAGTCGATCAAGCACCCCGCGATCCGTTTGCGCTGCTGCCCACAAGCGGTTGTTTTCCTGCGCTCCAAGGTCCTTCCCAGCACGCCAGCTGCATTTGTTTGCGTTTGCGGTTGCGCTCGCGGCGGTGTCTGCTCTCCAGTTTCCTCTCGTCACGATCTCGCTCACGCTCTGCTCGGTCCGATTCGCGCTGCTTCTGTGCAGACTGTCGCTCTCGAGCCTCGCACTGTCGTCGTACAGCTCTCTGCGAATGTCCAGGCAGCGGTACGGTACAGTTTGAGCTTGTGCGAGTGCTTTCCTCCCGCCTCTCGAGAGCGAGAACCAGTCCCGACGATCTGCTGATATCGTGGTAGCTTGGATCTCGGAAGTCCACTTCCCAATGGTTTCCAGTCTTGAGCAAAAACCTGTCATAGCGATCTTTGTTCGGACTGATCCACCACCACAGAGTGCGACGAAGCGACCGCACATCAGGTCTGGACCCACACACCTAGACTGACCTCCTGCACGGTGAGGTGACGCAACAGCGAGCTCAGCAGCATATTTCCACGCTGCCTTCTTCGCTGACTTTGACTTTGCTTGTCAAAGCAGTCAAAACAAAGTGGGATCATGTCACACACAGTTGTGAAACAACGTGAAGTAACATGGTGGTGAGATTCCCGACATTTTGGACAGATGGATTTAGATCGCTTCAAGTTGGTGATCAACGATCTGATGACCTCCTCTCACTGAAGCATCTCACAAACAATAGGGAGAGAGCGAGAAGCACAAATCATTATTCTTGATCTCTGTGTTTGGCAGTTCGGCAGGAGCTCGCATCGAGTCCCAGCTCATCAACAACTCGAGCACCAGTTGACTTTCCCCCCGATCACTTCTGTGTGTACTGCAAGCATTCGATGCGGCGGTTAGTTTGTCAACATAAGATACAAGCAAGACCAGAACACCTGCACTTGCTCCCTAACTGTAGCACGGAGCGTATGTGAAAACGCTCGCTCATTCTCGCAATTCACGCGGAAGCAAGACCCAGGAAACCAACTGCACGAGCGCGATGCCAAGTCTTCTCTGGACGCGAGATGAGATCCTCCTGCTTCTGCGCGCCTGGGAGGAAGTTGTGCCGTATACCGGCGATACAGAGCGTGCTCACTGCGCGCGCATCTACGAGCGCTTCGTCGAGCTCTGCGGTGGGTCCTCGCCGCGAACGGAGCAAGCGGTGTACCTGCAACGCTCATCGCTGACGTTCAACTACAGGTTCATCCTCGAGTTTGACCAAGAAACCAAGCGCAGTGACTCAAGTGGCGGCTGGTTCTCGCTGAGTCCGCGCGGGAGGGAGCAGGTTTTCCACAACAGCGAGCACAAAAGCTACCGGTACTTGGACTTGGACCGAAAGATGTTTGCTGCGATGGAACGCATCAAGAGGCAGCGTTCGTCGCCACAAGCAGAGCCAAAGCGACAGCCGCCGAAGAAGCGAACGAAGATCAAGAATCGGAGCGAGACTCCATCCGAGTCTCGGCTAATCGCGGCTGAATGGACCTACGAAGAGCTCGCGAACCTCGTGCGCGCGTGGCGAGACGAAGTGAAGGACTACCAGTCGCACTTGGGCAGCAAAGAGACCGTGAAGATCGTGAACGCCCGTATCTACGAGCGATTCACGATCCTGTGCCACAGGAGCACCGCACGAACCCAAGGCGCGGTGACCACGAAGAAGAACGATTCGGTGCAGTCGTACCACTTCATCGCGAAGATCAACGAGCAACAGCGGATGAACGACCAGCGCGGGTGGTTCGCCATGTCGAAGCTCGAGAAGCTGGCGATCTTTCGCGCAGTGGAGAGATCGAGCCACCTCTCGGACATGCCTGAAGACATTTTCGCTCGAATCGGAAAAGTGCTCGCGGAAGAGCGAGCGTTGGGCGTCAATCGGCGCGTGCGAGAAGAAGATGGCGAAGAGGACGAGAGCGCGTCGGACGATGAAGAGGAGTTCGTGCCAAGTCCCGGCAGTAAGCCACTAAACGAAGAGCGACCGGCAAAGCGTCCAGGACGACCAAGGAAGAACCAAAAGCTGAGCTCAGCAGCGGATCGAGATGGAGACGACTCCCAGCACCAACCAACTCGGCGACATTCTGCGAATCTTGCTGATGATCAAAGCGGTAGAGTTCTGACGCAGCGTGCGGAAAGAAGGCTCTCACAAATGCACCAGGAGGAGATTCTTCAGATAGCCGATGTGTTTGACAAGCAGTCTCGTCGTCTGAAGCAGATTGCGTATGAGATGCAGCAGACGCAAAAAGCAGCAGCGAGCAGTGGGTCACCACCCACTCCTCGAGGACGCGAGGAATCGCGACCGAAGTACGTCGCGCGAAGTGCTTCGTGTGCTCGAGTGCAAGAACAGAAGGAGGGTCGTGAGCGTCAGCCGATGGCTAGCGAGGAGCCACACGAGCGTGAACGAGCTGCGCGCAGTAAGAGCCCCGAGGTCCAGGACGACTTGAGGAGCACGAGGAGTCTTGCCCAGGAAACGATTTTGCAGCTGCAGAACCAGGGCGGTCGGGGCTCGTCGTGGTGTGCGTGAGCAGGGATTTCGCATCACTGACTTTGCAGCGTCTACATGGTGCTTGCAGTCAATGTCGTTGCGAAGTTTGAGGATATGATCTCCGTTCTCATCCGTACAGCCCGAGCATTGGCGATGGGTGTGCTTATTGAGTCGCTCGCTTTGGATCGGAATGTGGGAATAGAACCCAATGTGCTTGAGACAAGACTGCTTGGAAGAGAGCAAAGCTCGAGCGATATTCTCGGTGAAGTCGTGTCTCATCAAGCGATCCTCGACGACCACGAGCTGGTTCTTGCAACTGTACATGGGGTGATCCTCTTTGCATGCATGCTCCCCGCACTCTGCTGCAGACTGGTGCATTGAACGCCAATCTACCGATCGAACCATGCAGCGACACACAAGTACAGTGCCGTGTAAGCAAATATGGTCGAGTTGTATTGCAGATACCTAGCGAAAAGAAGATGTTACTCAAAGTCGCACGACAAACCCATCTCGCTGAACACTCAAGCGGCGACTGCTCTTCTTCTTTTTACTGGGTGGCCGTTCCTCGCTCTCGCTTCCCGTTTGGTTTTCATCAGACCCTTCGGCTGCCTGCCTTCTGCGCTCTTCGCGGTCGAGGCGCATCTCTTCTCGGAATCGCTCGCGCTCCTCGCGGTCTCGCCTCATCTCGTCACGGATCTCGCGCATGACGTGGATCACTTGCTCCGACTGCTTCTCGAGCACCTCCACGATTGTGGAGACATCAAGGCTGAGCTTCCGCTTCTTTCGCACCTCCACACTGCTTCGCTGCTGCTCGGGTTCCTGAGATGCACTAGCTTCAGTACCTCGGGAACTAGCATCACTCTCCACACCGCTGTCTGCAGCATTGTTGACACGCATCGCCAAGTCCGCCAACTCATGAAGACTGAACGACGACGGCGTCCTGGGTTCTAGAGATGGTCGCTGGCGCTTCTTTTCGCTGCGTGAAGACGTCGACGACGCGATTCTGTCTGCATTTGCTCGACGGGCTTTGTTCGAGCTGGCAGAGTCGTTACCTTCTTCTTCGGCTTCCGTGTTGCGAGCATCATGCATGGGCTCGTCCTCGTCGTTATTGACGCGGCGAACGATTGCGACTGACCCCTCCACTGACGCCGTCGGTTGTTCCTGATCCCTGGTTACTTGAATGAAGCTGTTTGGCGTATTCTCGTTGATTTTGCTCTCGCCTTCGTCAGTGGTGTCGTCATCATCTTCAGTGACTGTCTCTTGCTCCATTTCCTGTTCGGGTTCTGGTTTTTTTGTTCTGCTTCGTGGTCGTCTGGAGGAGGAAGGCGCGCCGTAGTCGCTGTCCGATTCATCAGCTTCTTCGCTTTCCTCGTCGTCATCGTCCTCGTCCTCGTCGCCATCTTCATTGTCTTTATCACCTTCGCCTTCTCCTCGAACCTCAAACGCGATAGCATCCAGCGCGCAATCCCTATCCAGGATCTTGCTCATCGCATCAAACATGGGCTTGTCGAAATCCGTAAAGCTCCTGGCTCGGTCTTCGCTGACGCCGTCCACTCTTGCGGCTTCAAGGTGCGCTCGCTTGCGATCCGGTCGCTCCAGTGAGAACCAGTCGTGACTTGGACCCTTCGCAGTGTTCTTCCGGTTGTACTCGGCGATAAACTCGTACATCTTCTTCATCGATGCGAGTTTCAGCAGCGTTGAACGCTCGGATCGGCTGTACTCTCCTTTCGACAGCGCCATGAACCGCTCGTAGACGCACGACCCATAGGTGACATTCGGCTGAAGCTGCACAAGCGGGCGGCAGACGATGTCGCGCCACGCGCGCACAAGCAGCACGTGCTCGTTGTGGGTCCAGATGGCGGTCTGCCGTCCACCAAACTCGTTCCCCATGCGCTCACTGTCCTTCATGAGCGCGTCGATTTCGTTAAACTGGGACTCTGAAAAGTACATGAAGCTGCTCTTCGGGAACTTCTGCGCCACCACGCGCTCTTGTTCCTTCTGGGCGAGCGAGAACCAGGTTGTTGCTGCTGGTAGCTTCTTTTTGCTGGTGCTGCCACCTTGCTCGACACTCAACTCGCGCTGCTTCTCGTTGTACTGCAAAATGAACTCGCACGAGAGCTTCATCGAGTCTTTCTTGAGCACCACCGACTGCTTGGTGCGCTTGAGCGTGCCGTTGCTCAAACTCACCATGTGCTGGTACATGCGCGAGTTCATGCTGAAGAGCGGGCTCCGGTTCCCGCTCGCCTTCGGCGGCTTGTTGATCGCTTCGCGCCACGCGCGGAACATGAGCTGCACTTCGTCGTCGCTCCACGGCTGGCGGATGCTCAGCTTTCCTTCCAGCTTGGAGATCTCCACCATGCTGTCGAACGTGCGCTGGTCCATGCTCAGCAGTGCGTACTGGCGCTGGTCGGTCAGGAACATCTTCATCGCCGCCGCCTTCTGCTGCGTCTTGGTGAGTTCAAACCAGTGGTTCACCCTGGATTCCTCCTCAGCACCATCACCACCACCACCACCACTGGCTGCACGTCCCCGTGCGCTCTTCCCCTTTGCAGGCGACTTCTTACTAGCGTTGCCAGCAGCAGCAGCAACACCAGCTTTGCCGCTGCTCTTCTCCGCTGCTTTTGCAGCGAGCAGCTCGTCGCGCTTCTGGTTGTACTCGAGGATGAACTGGTACGAGTTGTTGAGCAGCTGCTTCTTCGCGATCACGGACTGCAGCACGCGCATCGTCGAGCCGCCGCAGATCTTCACAAAGCGCGCGTAGAGCCGCGCATTGAACCCTCCAGCGGTCTTGCGCGGCCGCGCCGGGGGGTTCGCCACCGTGTCGCGCCACGCTTGCACGATCTGCGCGACCTCTTCGGCGCTCCAGAAGACGAGCGGCTTGACCGTCGGGTCCGTCTTGCTGCTCCGGCGCGGGGGCTTCTTGGGCGGTGTCGGCAGCACGGTCGTCTGCCGCTCGCTGCGTCTGCGCGCCGCCATGGCTTGAGCTGCTGCTTCTTGTGGCTGTCTGTGAAAGGTGCTGCTCACTACTGGAGATCTTGCTGGAGCGAGGAGGAGGAAGGGGAGAAGAGACTCTGGACAACAAGGAAAGAAAAGTCAAATATCTAATCAGCAACAAAAAACAAAAATCGCTCGCTTGTTGTTGCTGCCAAAAGTGTCACAAATAATGTCGAGTTCAGCGTTGAGTTTTGTAATTGATTTGCTTCATTTGACCATTTGCAGATCTGAAGCGCACACAAATCGTTGTTGTGCATACAAATATCAAGCTGTATTTGTGCTGATTTTGAGCTAGCTGCAGAGACGCAATGCTTGCTCACAAAGCTGGAAGATGCGCTCTCAAAAGTCCTCCCACTCCGTCCCATCTAACGCTCGTTTCTTCCAAGAGCGCAGCGATCAGAGTGGTGGCGACTTGGACATGAACAGCTTTGGCAACCCTGAGTGCTCCTTTTCCTCATCATGACAATAGCACAGTCGACCTTGACTGCATCTGCTCAGGTGTCCCCTTTTTTGGCTCACCATGTTGTCGTCAGCACTTTGCCCTCACTTCGACCAGCCTTCATTCTTGGATCGCAGTTTGCCGTATTCCCTGGTGAGTGGAGGTAACTGCTGGCGCGCGATTGTTGATTTGGCGGGCGTGATGGCTGCACGCGAAGCCTGATCATTTTGATAGCTGGTCTCCACTGGTTGCTGCTGCTCCAGTCGCGCCAGCAGCGAATGGGAATGCTTCCTCACCACAACTGTGGTTCATTCCGAAACTCGCAGCCAATTGGTCACTGCCTGTGCCGATCACAGCGCATCTCGTCAGCCTAACCGCAGGTCTTGAGCCATGGCCGTGCCCGCACCCGCCAACCTTGCGGTCACCGTACCAGTCGAAACTGAGTCAGTCAATCGAGTCATGAAGCAGCACGAGGAACTCCCGCTGCTTGCTGCACACCACGCCAGCAACGCAGCCACGAGACACGGCTCCGGAGTGTCGACATTCGTCCAGAAATGGCACACGCAGCTCAGCTCGACGAGGTTGAGAGGGATGCTTCTCGTGGCAGCGTCAGCGGTCACCTTCAGTCTGCTTTCGGCGATGGTGAAGTACGCGTCCCAGTCGCTGTCGTCCATGCAGATCGTCTTCTGGCGCTCGTTTGTCGCGTGGCTGCTCAATCTGGTACGTTCATGCGTGTCAGTGATGGCGAAGCCTGCTTTCTGCAACTGTCACTTGCTAACGAATGCTTCTGCTCAATGGATCAGGTTGCTGTGCGCATCGGTGGCGTGAGCTTGTACGTCGAGAAGCCGTACCGTCTAGCGCTCGCCTCGCGCTGTTTCTTCGGGTTCTGCTCAATGTCGCTGGGCTTTTACGCCATGCAGCAAATGGTGCTCGCCGACGCGAGCGTGCTGATCTTCATGAGTCCCGTGATGACGTTCTTTCTGGTGAGTCAGTCCTCTCGCGACATCCACGTCGTACACGGCGCAGCACACATCTGGCACTCACCAATCCTGCTTTCGATGATCGGTTCTAGGGAGCGCTCGTGCTGAAGGAGAAGATCGACTCGATCAATTTCAGCTGCGCACTCGTGTCGTTTGTTGGAGTCATTTGTGTCGCGCGTCCAACGTTCCTCTTCGGTTCGGATCACGCGACGACAGACACCGACGGGTCCACGCTTGCGATCTTCTGTGCGCTGCTTGACGCTGCAGCGCAGGCGGTGGTGTACGTGAGCATGCGCCGTCTGCAGCAGGTGAACTACCTCGTGGTGATCAACTACTTTCTGCTCGCGGGTTCTGTGGCGTCGCTGCTCGTGCTGCTGTTCATCCAGCAGGTATGCTTTTGCTGACTCTCGTTGTCGAAGGCGATATTAGCGTGAATCCAGCGTCGCTCACTCGTTTTGTGTTGGTTGTTCCTGTTCACTCCATAGGAGTTCGTGCTCGAGATGTCGTGGGACGTGTGGCTCGCTGTGCTGGGCACGGGCGTCCTGGGCTTCGTCGGACAGCTCTTCCTAACGCGCGGCTTCCAGCTCGAGAGCGCCGGCACGGCCTCTGTCATGCGCTACCTGGACGTGGTTTTTGTGTTCGTTTGGGACGTCACGTTGCTGCACGAGCGCGTCAACCTCTGGAGCGCCGTGGGGGCACTGATCATCTGCGGATCGGCGATCGCTATCGCTGTGCGGAAGATGCGGGACCATTAGCAACCTGGTCGGGCAGGAGCTGCTCGAGAGACTAGAGAGTAAACGATAATGATCTCTAGCATAAATGGCGTATTCGCTCACATATCTGGATGGTGGGTGTCGACCTCAGGTTCCATGCGTTTAGAGACCGGATTGGTGTCATCACTGAGTCCCAGAAAGCGCTCGTCGAGACACCTCGTGGCGTTGCTTCGGGTCTCATCAGCGCGATCGAGGACCCCCGTGAGGCTTTACGCTGCGCCACGCCGACAGCAGCAACGACGGCTCGATTGTGCTCCACGCGCGTGAGGCGACGGCACTGGTCGCTGGCAAGTTCGCGTCCAGATAGCTCTACGATTGCTCTCCACGGTGACTGGGTCATGCTGAGCGTGTCTCGTTGCCGAAACAGATCTGGAGGCAGCACTTTGGAGTGGGCGGCGTACTATCGAGGGACTACAACTTGGCTGCGTGCTTCATGGAGGCATCCGAAACACCCAGAAGCTGATAACATCGAGAAACGAAATCTGCAGCTGCTTCTTGATTCTTGCAACCGCGATAACTCTTATCGTGGGATACAATTTTGCACAAGGAGGGCTCAGCATTCACCCTTAGGCGAGACAGAACCGAGCTGCTTTACAAGACACCATTCTGTCAGATCGGATTTCTCATCCACTCTGAGGAGCTATATCTCACACCGCTCGAAAACTGAAGTGTGCATCATCCAGCAGTTCTCCTCGTTGGACCGCGAAAGCAGGGTACTCCTCCGCGCTAGTGTGCTGTCGATGCCGTGGACGTACTGACCGGATGTGTGTGTCATTACCACGCCAATGCACTAGTCGTCTTGGGCTACCCCAACTCCACAGAGCATGGCATACCCGCGTTTCGATCAGAATATACTGGAAGGACACCTGACTGGGGATGAGGATCAGGACGAGTGGAAGTCTAGCCTTTTCGACACTCCATGGCTCTACGAAGGATATCGGCCATGAGAAAAGTAGATACTCCCATCCGACATCTCGCTACCTTTGTCTACCCTCTGCGATTTCGTTTCCTTGTGAAACTTCAAGTGCGGCGGCGACAATCCAGGCAGTGCAGCCCGACTAGGTTGTTTCTGGAAAGCTCTCGTGATGATTGTGACAGTCCTCGATAGCGAGTGTAGAGACTATGAGCTCAGCAGCATCAACCTAACCAGCAGAACACGAAACACGGACACACGCAACCTGCCACTCGGTCCAAAGTAGTGTTCATCTCGTCCAGAATCACTCGTTTCCTCTCGACATCCAATCCATTGTCAGTCACTCATTTCTAACGTTGCTCGTCCACGACATGAACCCGGATCAGGACTCTCCTACGTTGCGGATCCGCGACACTCCCATCCTCTTAATCAGCTATCCTCTGATCTCTGTTCTCCTTCTACCACAACAGCACAACAAACCACAAATGCTCATACTATCTGGAAAGGCAAAGAAAGAGAGAGAGAGAAAAAAAGAGAGGAAATCCACACACAAGAGCTAGCAGACTAACCCACGAGCTAGCCGACCGGTCTGTCGCTCGAGCTAGACTAGACGAACTAGACTACCCGATGTCCACGTGGTCGCCCACCGAGTTCGCGGCGCTCTTCCAGGCGTGGCGCGAAGCCATCGACACGCCGCTGAGCGAGCGCAACAAGATCTCGCACGAGGTGTTCCGGCGCTTCTCGGTGCTCGTGGGTGGCTCGACCGCGCGCTCGGAAGGCTCGGTCTCGTTCAAGCAGGGCTCGCTCAAGAACATGGTGCGCCTCGTCATGGCGTTCAACGACCGCGACAAGTGGTTCGCGTTCACGCTCGAGCAGAAGAAGATCTGGTTCAAGATGGTCAACCGCAAGTCGTACAAGTTCATCGACATCGACCGCCCCATGTTCCACACGATCGAGCAGCTCATCAAGCTCCAGGCGGCGTCCACCAACATGCGCGTCACGAGCGCGAGTGGGGACGGGTTTGGCGTTATCAACAACACTTCGTTGCGCGTCGCACTGCGCAGGAATACCGTGACTGGAGGATGGAAGACTCGAGGTGCCCCGCCACTGCTGTCCCAGGTGTTGCCGCCAGAACAACCTTCAACACCTTCGTCCCATTTGCCCTCACTGCCACTGCCGCTAGCTCAACGACAGCAAGTCGCAGCTTTCCTTCCTGCGTCTCCGAGAGCTCTTGTGGCGTCTCCAGCACGAGCTCCAACGCGAGAGTTCCCTTTCCCAGCGCGTGCTCCTGACTCCAGATCGATTTTCGAACACGAAGGCGGGGCACGTCCAGCGGCTGATGCAGGATCGATTTTCGCACCACGTTCAGTGAATCGTCGACCAGTTTTCCCCGCCAGTTCGGACCGCCAGAAGCCACAACAAAGCGCGGGCTCTCAGGATCAACTCACCCGTCCTTCAAAGCGAAATGACGTGATCGTGTTTGATGATGGAGACTACGACAGTGGCAGCAGCACAGAGAGCGACAGCGATGCCGATATGTGGGAAGAAAGCGAAGCAGCTGCCGCTCGTCTCAGGCATCTGGAAAGCGTCGCGCCAGCCCCAGTCGCTCCACCCGCAGCGGTCCCAAGAAGCAGCCCTGCTGCGACCAGCTTCCTCACAGTTCCGAGCAACAGCAACCGTGCCCGACCTCCAGTTGCTCGCCCACCTCTCTCAGCTCAAAACCAGAAACGCAGTCGAGCTCCGGTGTCTCCGATCTTTGCGTCGCCGGCGTACAAGAAGCAGAAAATCGACCCTGAGCTGATGATGGTTGTCAACATCCTTGAGAAGCAGGCGCAGGAGCTCAAGACTTTGATCGCGGAGGTGAAAGGAGAGCGAGAACACGATTTGCAGCAGAGAGCGAAGGAATTCGACGAGAAGAACGCTCGCGCGAACGAGATCCAGCAGATTGTCGAGACGATCAAGGTGGAGAGCGAGATCCGGCAGAAGGAGCACGAGCAGCGGCAGCGTTACCAGGAAGAGAGAAGCCGCATGGTCGAAGAGATCAAGCTTCTCCAGGAAGAGCGACAGAAACTCGAGCAGGAGCGCGACATTGAAGAGGAAGCGCGGAGGACGATGCTGGAGCAGATCGCACAGGACCGAGAAGAGCGCCGTAAGGACCAACAGCAGCGAGACTCCAAGCGACAGGAGAGAGAGGCGCTTCTCAAGCAGATCCAGCAGGACCGAGAGAATCGTCAACGCGCTAATGAAGAGCGAAAGAAGGTTCTGGAGCAGCTTGAACAGATTCAGAAGTCGAGCCCAGTGCGAGAAGGTGAAGAAGAAAACAAGCGGGAGAAGGTGGTCGAGAAGCCAAAGTACCGGTGCATATGTCTTGAGAATCTCGGTATTGAGCAGGAGAACAAGAAGCCAGTGGCTCCCAGTGGCGGAGACAACGCTATCAAGGCTGCTTCGAAACCAGCGGCGGCGAGTGTGGCGGCGGACAAAAGCAGGTTTAAACAGGGAAGAGAGGACCCGAACAAGGGGCGTCACTGCCATCGGTCTGGTCGTCCATTTGATGACAAGATGGCTCGGATGAAGAAGCATAGGTGATCGAGTGTTGCTGGATTTTGACGCGCGCGCTGCCGAATCTGACACGCTGCTTACTGCCAGTGTTTGAGACCAATAGCTGATGAGCAATGCAGTTAGTTCGTCGGAGGTAAATTAAAATAAAGTCTGCCTGATGCGAGAGATAGGATGCATTCGTGCTTGGATACGAAGATGCCTCAGCTCATCGGCAGAGAATGGATGGACGAACGAACGAACGAACGCTAGGCATGATCTCTCAGTTGCATCCACATTCGTCTTCCACAACCCCAAGGTTTTCGCAAAATAACACACTGATTCCCAATAAAAGTGCTTCATTGTACCGGATACCACGGCATATCGGTGATCGAAGCTCATTGAAGAAGCCGCTGAATGTTTGCCTCGCTTACTCTTACCTCCCATTGATTTATCCGCTACCGGATCATGTACACTATCGTTTATCACGAAGCAAACCTCCAACTAATACCGCAGTAAATGCTCACAAATCCACCCTGATGCAACTTGCTGTGACTCCATACAAAAACCCATACATTTCGCACTCGACTCGAACGAAACACGCATGAATCGCAAAAAGCAACCACGTCAGCAGCATCATCGCCATCAGCGACACCAGAAAAAAAAAAAAAAAAA